>JAPVCB010000022.1:0-56718 GCA_029606185.1 Paecilomyces formosus | reverse complement strand
AACCCCAAAAAAAAAAAAAAAAAAAAAAAAAAAAAAAAAAAAAAAAAAAATGAACCTCCGCAAGATCGAATTCATCCGCTGCTTGCACGTTGATGGATTATGCAAAACAGCGACGAATCGACCCAAATAAGATCCTTATTAGCGATGAACCCAGAATGCGCCCTGGACAAGTAACTCGTAGTATCCTTTTCGATGGATGTCGTCTATCATGCCCCCGGCACGGCCCGAGCTAGAACGCGTATGTTGTCCACAAAGCCCTTGATCAAGTCCTCATACTGGTTCTTTGGGTCACCAGCAAGGGCGAGATCACCTTGACGCCTGACCTCGGCCGACGATATCTCAATCTCGAGTTCATGTTCGAAGTCGGACTTGGTCGGGGGCTAGTCGCATGATTAATAATTGTCATTATAAAGGAAGCAGAACCGCGCCAAACTTACCTCTGCTGTTGCGACCTGAGTCAAGTCTACCTGGTAGGCCAGATGTCGATAACTCATGCGGTCCTTGTTACGCTCACCACCTGCTCGGCCTTTGGCACCCGCCCCATCTGCGATGGGTAGATTGCTAACGTCGCCATCATAGCTCATTTCCAGATTGACACTGATACGCCAATCCACGCATGTCCGTGGACTGTAAACATCCAGGTCTGCAACGCGACACTTGACAATCTTCGCCAAGATCTCGCCTGTACGTTGGTCTCTCGTCACACGCACTTTAGGCTTGTGTCGAGGGTGGAGGTTATGCTGTATTACCGGTGGCAGCTCAGACGCGGTGACCTCGTAGAATGTGTCGCGTTCCTTTTTATGAGCGTAGGATATAGGGATACGGTTTGAGTTGGCTTGCGGCATAGATGCTTTCACGGCATCATTCAAGAAGTTGTTCATTGCACGATGTTGCGCCTAGACCAAATTAGCATGTGAATAATAGTGCTGTAATGATATTCCGCAGTATAACCTACCAGTGACATAGAACTTTCAAAAGAAGTTCGGATCCCAGGATCATCTTTACTCAGAACACACTCCGTCAATACCGGAAGACGAAGCCTCTCGCCTCTGTTTCGGTCAATCAGTTGCCCCATCTTGGCCTCCACTTCCAAGATAGCGCCTTGACCGGTTGCTGCACCCCCTGCAGGACCTGCACCGACATCTTTTCGCATCACCACTTGCTGGAAAAGGAAGTCACATATCAACTTGGTGATCTCCTCGTGGGGTATGAGACCTGTGATCGATGGCTCCCAAGGTCCAAGGAGTCCTGGACTTGGCACTGGTGGGGGTCCATTTGATACACGTCCGTTGATAGGTGGGCTTCCGTTGACCTGGTTCCTTGCAGCTGGAGGTATAGCTGCAGCTGGCGGAACAGACTTCTGTCGCGATGCCGGGCTGTCAATCGTGTCTCTCGCATGCTTGGGAATTGGTGGTCGGCGAGCTGGCAACATAGGGCTTCTACCATGAGTTCCAGGTGCTTTGCGGGCGTAGATGGGTGGCTCAGCGTATCTTGTTCTTTTCCTCTTCGCCGGGGGTGGACCGGAAATCGATGTCGGCGATGTAGACATGTCTTCCTTGGGTGGAGGCATCTGAGTGGACGAAGTCATAGGTACATCACCTGACGAGTTCATCCTTGCCGACGGAGAGCTGTTGATATGATTGCTGGTCGGCGCAGGATAGGGCTGCTGAGGGGTAACGGCCTGGTACATGCCCGATGTTGCACCCGCGCCACCTTGAGCATGCATCGAAGCGCTTCCCGTAGGGCTTTCTTTCCACCTTCCCTCGTCGAGACTATTGCGATTGGATGGACTCGTCCGCTCTATAGACCCTGCAATGCTCGCCTGGCGAGGCGTGGATGCAAACACGGTCTTGGGACTGACGCTGACACTCCGTTCCTTGTCTCCGTCTTTCTGGGAGTGTTCAGAGCTTCTGGAATCCTGTCTGGAAGGTCTGCTATGTGCTGTAGGCGATGCAATGTTCCTTTGCTCCCGTCCCTGACTTTCCTGGGCTCCCCACGGACTGGACAGCTGGTCGTGCTGAGAACCGCGACCGGAGGACGGAGGACGGACTGCTTGAGGCGAGGGACGCTGGTACGATGCTGACGGGGGACCAAGAGGAGTTCCAGGCTGGGACCTTTGGGCCTGCGGAGAAAACTGCTGCGGCGCTAATGGCGGTTGCGCACCGGCCGAGTGAGGATTTTCCCTGGGATGGTATGAGTGACTGTAGATAGAAGAAGGGCTCGTGACAGACTGGATTGACTGGGCCCGCTGGGAAAAGTAGGACTGCTGCTGTTGCTGCTGGACCCCAGCGCTCATGGGCTGCGGTGTGAAGGGAGAGACCAGTGGCCCTGGTGTCTGCTGGTTGCTGTAGACAACGGAGCTTGACGGGTTTCCTGCGAAGGAGTCACGCGAGGCCGATGGTAAGGGCGGAGAACCGTGAATCGCCTGTCCTGACTGGGAGGGAGCACCTGAATTCAAGTTCGATGTCGAGCTGTACGAATATGGTGATTGGACTGAACCGTAGGACGAAGAACGGTCTGGGGAATGGTGAGGCGGTTGCAACGGGGGAGGTTGAGGTCGTCCTGGGAATCCAGCGGGATATGAAGGGCCTGACGACGATTCATTCTGTTCGTTCCTGTAGTGGCTCTCCGAAGCAGAGCGATGCACCGCCGGCGAGTGCGGTGGAGGCGTGGGATTGTTGTTTGCGCCCCCGCCGGCGTCGTTGTTCATGATCGTGCGCAAGTCCATGGCGACAGGCAGTGGAGATGGGACCAACGGGCGTAGAGGGCTCGTTCAGACGCGACCACCAGACTCCAAACTGCTCGTCTATCGCGCCACAAGTCGAGTCATCAGTCGCGAGAGGACGGTTGTCGCGCCGTGGGCGTCGCAGAGCGCAGCGGATTGCGCGTGGGTGAGGTTGACATGGCAGACGTTGCGCTGCGGGATACTTCCAGTAAGGAAGCTCTCAGTAAGGAGCTGGGCTGCGTCGGGAGCTGCCAGCATTCCTGCGAGCGCTCAACGGCCAGCGGGGGAAGAGGCCAGATCTACAGACTCTCTGCTCTACGGGATCTATTCACTGCTCTTGTTCTGGCTGCCAGGTCTCTGCTTCAACGCATCTGGTGCCGGGGACCCCTTAAATCACCTTACAATGACATGTTTTGAGGCTCAAAACTGCCGCCGCACAATCACCCTCGGTGCTTACTCCGGACAGGAAGCAGCACAGCTACGGAGAATAGTCTTGTGGTCGAAACTGGGGAACAACTGAATGATTTTCTCATGGAACATCAGCTGGAATGAACAATTTTCCTTCATCGAAAGGAAAATGGGAGAATAACTATTTAATTCTGTCTTGTTGCGATAAAGAACACGTGATACCCAGCTATATACGATGACTCAGCTGGAAATTGAAACTAACATTCGAGCTGCGAAGATAGATTCCCCCAGTCTTCGATCGACCTGTCCTCGTACATCGATCTATTATTATCCACGATCTCATATACTGCGAGTATCGGATTTCTCATTGCGCTGCCGAACGGAGATGCCCAAGAACTTGTCGTCCCATTCTCGATGGCGAAGGAGTCTGATGTCACTGCCCAGTGTTTGTAGCGTTGACCTAGTTACGGACTACTTCGAATGGATTACATTACCACCATCGCGTTTATATTCAATCTGGGCACTATTATCCACCCGAATCCACTCACGCCAGAAGCATAACATCTCCCAAATCCTTCCCTATCAGCAGAGCCACGTCAATAGACAAATAAACAAGACGAACACTCTGTTAAGGCCGTATTGCATTGTGGCTGATGCTAATATTAGACCAGAGTTAAGACATAAATTCGCAGTGGGCTCTGATACGTGTTCGTGACCATGCCGTCAACACACGACTATTTAGTAGTTGTGCGTCGGCGTCTCTGGGAAATCTCCTGGCGCCCATGCATTACATGGGATACCTGTGCTATTGACACCCGTTGCGTTCTGGTTGACGATGTTTGCGCACTGATACACCGGCTGCTTGCTAGGGATTCCCAGACTCGCGTTTTGGGTCGTAATATTCACATCGATAAACTTGAGTCCTGGACAAGGCACCTTCGCTCCACAATGTATCGATGAGATCACATCATACTTGGATGTTCCTGTGAAGTTCTCCCAGGTGATGTCAGAGATCTGGAAGGTGGACGTGTCGCACACAGTCGGATCGCTACTGTAGATGCACTCGGTGATATAGATAGGCAACGCAACGTTGTGAAGGCGAAAATTCCTGAAAGTGACGTTCTTTGCCCATCCACCTCCACCACCTCCGTTGTCTCCGTTGGAGTCTTCCGTTGTTGGCACACCCTGCCACGCCTTGATCCATCCTCCAGTGTTCGAATCGATCAGTGTCGCATCCTCGAAGAGGATATCCTTCACGTAGTCCGGATATCCAGGGTCCTGACCAACCGAACCGATGGGAAAGCCATTGGTCTGATAGCAGGTGATGTTACGTGCGTGGATATTGCTGCTGTTGCCCTTGATTGCAATGCAATCATCCCCTATATTGAGATCAACTAATGAACTTCTCTCATGCTGCACTCATCGCGCCAACATACCGTTGTGCACAGTCCAGTTGTAGTACCTGACATTGTTCGAATTCCATGTATCGGATCCGTCCGTATTCATGGTCTGGTTGCCATCGTCACTTGTCGAATTGACAAAAATGTTGGACATCGTGATATTGCTGGAATATGAGACGAATGTATTCCAGAATTGCGACTGGAGCCAACTGAGCCCATCAACCAGAACGTTTGTCGAGTTATAGATTACAAACGACATTGGCCGACCAGGCTGATTACTGTTATTGCGGTTTTCGTCATACCAAGTTTGTCCTACAAAGGGTCAGCAACTACCGCCCTGCGACAGGAAGATGGACCTCTTCTAACCATTTCCAAAGAACTTCCCCTGCCCGTAGCCCTGCACCGTAACGTTGGTACCCCCGAATATCCATGCAGCAGACCTGCTATGTCAGCCATGCCCACGTGAGACGGCATACCGTTAGAAACACATACAGATTCTGGAACACCACTGGGAAACTATGTGACAACCAGTACGGAACATTTGTACTCCAAACAAGCTCTCCATATATGGAGACGTCACAGTTGAGAAGGTTGGTTGTGTTCATGACTTGATTGACGTAGAACGTCTCATTAGAAAAAATGACGGAACCATTGGTGCCGCACAATTCGAAGGCCTGCAGGATGGACGGCGTATCATCGACAGGACGTCCATTGTGAGTGCTGCTCTCAGGAAAGAGATGGCATTCAGTACCTTCATTGACTACATATGCAGCCACAGATGCTATCAACGGGAATAGATGAAAGAGGATCATGATTTTGGCTCTCCCTTGATATCCGCGTGTCTATGCTTTCGAAATACGTAAACTACATACACCTCATACTTTACTTCCTGCCCGATATATAAATACTGTAACTATGCAGCATGAAAGACCTTCCCCGAAAATTCTTTCTACGATAATTTTCCTCAAATAATGCATGAGTGTCGCATCCTTCGGGGATAATTATCCCGTTTCCCTATGATGATTGAAGAGAGCTACCGCGTATTGGAAAGAGCAAGGCATACATGAAAATCACGCCGGAGCATCTTATTGGATATAGAAACATTATTTGCCGGACTTCAGTGGCCGACTTGTCGATCCTTGACCTAAACGTCATGGGCTGCGGGGAGTCCTTGCGGGGAAATGAGATGGGATGGACAGTCGCTGATGCTTAGCTATCTTGACTACCAACCAGCTTCGCACGGGTAAGTATCCGATCCAGATAGATTATATGTTTATGCTGGAAAGTCGGATCGTACGGACGAGATCCGACAACGGAACTATAGTTACTCCCCACAAGGTGTACGATATCATGTAGTAGTTCAGCCGAAGTCTTATCGCCGGGGAGCATCTACGCCAGATGCAGTGGTCTAGGGCAATAGTCTATTGGACCGACGGATCATATATATCATCTGTGGAAAGCTTGAATTGTTGAATCGACCATCTTCCGGAACTTGATTTCCTTAAGTATCAGGTCAGAATATTATTATAGATTGGCGCATCATTTGAGTCCGAGCAGGCATCGATAAAGTTGCAGATATCAGAACTCGTAATGGGTTAATTCAAGTATGAATAGCTTCTCACAGTGTAGATATTAATTTTCATTTATTAAAAATTCATTTATTAATAATAACCATATCCCTAGAACAAGTCCGATTGATAAAGTGGTTGGACTATTCTGACTGTGTCCGAAACTAGGCGATGTCTGGTGCTTGGATGCTTACTTGCCCCGCCGAGCAAGTCCGCCCTCCTCCGCGCTACAACCATGCGGCATAGCTGACCATCTGACGTCTTTGGTACCTGTAGCTTCAAATCTGTGTCAAGGTACATATTCTCGATCCTTCTACTCCACTCCTAGGTCTCAGAATCATCATAGCGTTAGACTTGGTTGAGGTACATATTGAGATGAGATCGGCAACCAAGCAGTTCGGTCATCTTCCCGATAACAAACACAGTACCTAATCCTTCATCGCAGCCATCAAGCTAATGCTTTCCGATGGAATAGGTAGCCTCTAACGCGATATGCAAAATATCGATACGATGTCTATCTCTACATCGGATGACCAAGAGTGCAATACGCCACGTACTAGTATTCCAGACGGATTCCCGGACTCAGAGCTGCCGAGCTATCCTAGTCTGAGCAGAACGAGAATCGGAACCTGTCCTTGGAAAGGTGGAACCTATATAATCCGGGACCCCGAAACAAAGCTGGTTATCACACTCAAAGAAGGGGTTCTTGGATTATGTCCTGAGGAGAAAGGCCATCCCCATACCGCTGGTAGTTATCACCATGGGCGTGGTAGTCACTGGAAGTGCGTCGAGAACAAGGGCATGTGGCTTGGTTTCTATAACTCGGTCTCAGGGACATATATTAGACACAATAACAACAAAAACAATTGGCAATTTGACGCAAAGGGCGAACGACATGATAAATGGGAACGCTTCTGTGCACGAGAGCACCCCGATGGCGGCCATATACTTCTGGTGAAACATTTTGAAGACTTCCGGCCGATGAAGATAGGCGGGAAGGATAATAGAGAGCTGGTGGTCGGTGCTGAGGGAGAGATTGGTACACCGTGGGAATTTATTCGGGTTGAATGTGAAAGTTAAAATCATGACATGTCTTTTGCCTCTATTTTGACCAGCGGAATTGAGAATTCATCTGTCGTATACCAATTGTCTTTCTAATCATACTTTTGCGATTTAGTTTCGGCGTGGAGTCTGCCCAAAAAGAGTACGCAGCCATTCTTCTCTTTTTTCCATCTGTATGAGGTATGTCCCCTATCCACTGTTAACGCATAACTGGTAGCATGGCATCTTGGCTTCCGTAATGCGTGACCAGTGCAATGAAATTATTACCTTTCGACTGTGCGGCGAAAACACAGCGCAACAAATTTCATTTCCATCTCGGGATAGAAGCAAGACAAGTACTTGCCATGCTATTTTGTACAAACGCAGACACTCTCGCGAAATAACGTGTTGAGAGATATACATCTGTTTCGGATCGCCAATATGGAGTTCATAAGCTCCAACTTAAGCATTGTTAGTACTATACCTCAATGCTGCTATCCCTTCATTTTATCTCGGGCGCGTGGGCTAGAATCCTGGAAGATGCTTGATTGAGGATCGAATCTAGGGGTCCAGAGAACGGGTTAGGATTAAGTAATTCACCGAAGCCCAAGATTGACTGCAGATCCTCTTTTTGTGTAATTGTGAGAGCTATGGAACGACTCTGTGCAAGTGATTTAAGATAATGATTTGGACAAGTTATCCCAAGGTTGAAGTAGATATGGCTAATGCAATGAAAAGGGCCATGTCTCTTGACACAGGAGATCAGAGCTTTCGCAATCAGTCACGGGATCCCCTTTCAACACCGGCGGTGTGAACGGACTCCTTTCGCTACTTCGAACAACCCATTCGCCTTAACGGCAGCTTCGGAGTACATTTCGCGTATTCGGTTCTGACCATGCCGAAGACTAGACGATTATTACGCGAAGAAATCACATACTCGATTACAAAGGACAAAGAAATCAATATCCTGCATCAACTGGAGTATTATAACCACGAAGCTAGATTCTTCTCCCTTATCGACAAAAACCATAATTCAATCCATGCTGTTGTTTCTTATCACCTAAATTTGCAATTTTCAAACTCTTGCTATGTGGCAGACATGTCGGGTTGGCTGCACGGGAGCTTCAATATATATATACCTGTGACAGTCATTGACTGGAAGGGAAAACAACAACCCGAAGACCATGTTCTTGTTCGATTCCCTCTACCGTGTCGTGTTGGTGAAAGCTACTTCCCGGGAAATGGTGATGAAAAGCTCCGATGCGAGGCTGGCGCCTATGCTTGGTTGCAAGACAATTGTCCGGATGTACCAATACCACAATTGTATGGGTTTGGGCTATCTAACGGCGAAACTGTACGAGTCGTTTTTGCACCCCCTGCAGTCCGCGAAGGCTAACATACACAGTTCACACGAGTCACAAATCTCCCTCTCTGGATGCTCTGTATACAAACTCTGAGACGGTATGTTCGTACTCTAGTTGGTGGTTCGCCCCTATCTCAATACGTCCGTCGCTGCTATGATAAGACGGTAGTTGTTGGTGAAAGCCTGCCTGCCGGCTATCTCTTAACAGAATATATTGAGAACACAAGAGGGGAAATGCATTCTAAATCTTGGGCATTAAATCGCCACAATTTCAAACTATGGAGCAATTTCTTTCGCAACTTGAGTCGAATATTCCTAAGTTTAACAAAAATCCCACTTCCAAAAATCGGCTCGTTTACAATTGACAATGACAAAGCCTTATCACTCACAAATCGGCTCTTACAACTTGACGTCCATGTTCTTAAAAACAAGGGAATTCCAACCGATATGCAGCGAAATTACACATATTCAACCGTCGACTCTTATGTCGCGGATATACTTCAATACCATGACAATCGCATACGCTACCAGCCAAATGCGATAAATGACACAGGTGATTATATCTACCAGATATCAGCTTTAACAACAATGCGGGCAATTTCTCCTTTCTTACTTAGAAGGGGATTTCGCCGCGGACCCTATATTTTTACATTGACTGATATTCATCAGAGTAATATCTTTATCAACATGACTGGAATATCACTGCCCTAGTCAATCTTGAATGGGCATGCTCTATACCAGACGAGATGGTACAGCCGCCCTACTGGCTCACAAATATGCCAGTGAATCAGCTTTCGCCCAAAGAGTATAACAAAGTTCGTTTGGGATTTATAAATATCTTAGCCGAGGAGGAAGAGTAGTTTGTCAATCGCTTCGAAAACAGAAGAAACTGGGCCATGGATGCCGCCAGAACTGCGCCAAATCTATCTTCTATTATGAACGAAGCCTGGCAGAAAGGTACTTTCTGGTTCACACTAGCTCTTTCCAGTCCAACAGGACTCTTTGCGATTTTTGAAAAACAAATACAGGGACTCTTGACCAAGGATTGTCCCAATCACGATGCCTTTCATGAAGTTATGCCATGGTACTGGGCGCCAGATATTGTTAGCACTTTGAAAACTAAAATAGCCGATAAAAAAAGATATGATGCTAGTCTTCGGCAGGCATTTGAGGAACCATAACTTACGAGTTAAGTTTTATTGGCTGTCAGGTCTGAGAAGCTGCATTTGCCCTTGTATGGTCACCCTGAACTGTCTTTGCGGCCGCTCCATCGAGCATAATGGCTCAATCCTACCTAAATTGGGCCAACATGCGTGTAGTCCTAAGCCGTATATAGAGAGTCAGCCATAACTTGGATGAGCCCCGCTTCATGAGAAGCTGCGAGTGTTACGTATCAAGTGTTGGGTATCGCATTTAGTCTAAGTGCAGATAACAAGCAACCGACGAATTATGACTGGATACCAGCGACTAGAACAAGTGAGGTTATTGCATGTCAAATATCGCTAGATTCGTCCACTACATAATTTTCAAAAGCGCCAATTAAAATGGTCGGGGAAATTCTATCAAGGAAAAAGAAAATCAACGGTAACAAGCAGGGATATATATGCTTTAACGGGGAAGCAAAGTAGCAAACGTTTAGCCAGAAAACGAACTTCTGCAGTCAACAACTAGAATAATCCGATTCCAGTATTGAAATATTTGAGAGTTGCTATTGTTGAAACAGTTCAGCACATGCCTCTTTGACTGTCGATACTCATCTGGACGTACCTCCATTCGTCCATTAGAAATGGAAAAGCGGATTTCATGTCGAGCCAATCTATTTCTGCGAAGGCAATCGTTTCTACCAGTCCCAACTCCCTGGCATTCTTTCACATTTCCCTTTTCGATTTTCTTGATTGCTCTTTTGGTCGTAGTCTTGGTCAGTTGATTGATTATTCGTCTGCCCTTTTCCTCCACTCTCATCGGCTGCGTCTCCCCATCTTTCCCTCCAACACGTCAACTCCTCCTTCCACAGATCCCTCACACAAGGATCGCATGAACTTCCACAGCAATCACCTAGACCAGGCGGTGGAGGAGGGTCATTGTGTTCCCGGGAGGCTGCCCGGAGGAGTTGTTTGGTGCGAGTTGCTGTCAGGCGCTTGCGTTTAGCGGCCTTGATGAACGGGATTTCCGATAGTTCAGCATAAACGGGCGTAGGTGCTGTAGCTCCCATGACGGCTGCAATTCATGTCTTTATTTTAGATTTTTTGACGATGGTTAAATTTAAGGAACATTGTTATTCTTAGGACAGGTCTATTATATGTTTGGATCGGTTCCACTCCGATTTTTATTTTCCGAATTGTCAAACTGCTCCGACTTGTTCCGAGCCTTGATAATCACATTTCCGGCGAAGTTGATTATATTCATTATTCGGTATCGCATCCTATCTGAACGTCTTGGCTCGTTAATATCTGTGGCGTCTCAGCGATCAGTGTACTAGACTTCCTGAAGGATTCATCAGCCAGGATGCAGATAATGTAATACACTCTATAGTTTGGATGGTAGGATGATGTGGAGACTTGGTTATATTAAGGATTGCCCCAAAATTGCTAAGTTATTGTGATCAGATAGCGAATGAGACCGCACATTTCCCCTGCCAAGCAACAATCTAAGTGGCTAGTCACAAAATCTGGGGCCCTGCTGACAGGACAATGGATATACGAGTCTGGTGACTCCAGTACTATATAAGTCCGGTCCGAAGGGATGCGGGAATTCTACTTCGAATACAGATAAGTACCTAGCATACTATAAGCGGCGGGGGTGGCTTGAAGTGTGAAAAAAAGGGACATTTCATTCTCATAAACACCAAAGTATGCTTATCATGGTCACAGCTCAGATAAGAGTCCACATCGAATCACACCAGGACTATTCCGTAGTTTATGCCATTCCACCGTTGACCCGGACGACCTGTCCGCTAACCCACCGACTCGCTGCCAGGAACACCACGTTCTCTGCAATTTCATCAACCGTCGCAATTCTCTTCTGCGGGTGTGAATTGGCAACAGCCTGGAGGATTGCTTCTGGCTTTCCTTTATAATACAAATCGGTACCGGTAGGACCGGGAGCGATGGCATTAACATAGATTCCCTTCGGACCGAGATCTTTGCACATCACACGGGTCATTTGCTCGATGGCACCTTTCGTTGTATTGTAGAGAAGATATCCAGGTGCAACACCAGATGCGACGCACAGACTCGTCGAAATGAAGATGATGTGGGACCCGGATTGCATGTGCGGTGCGACTTTCTATAAGAGTAGTTAGCAATCTTCAACTATGTAGATACCAGCATGTTATCAGATAAATATAAAATCTCACCTGCGCGAGGAAATACGGTCCCTTAACGTTGAGTGCGATTGCTCCATCGAAATCCTCCTCCGTCGTATGGGCAAGATCTCGCATGGGCATCGAGCCCGCGTTCGGGATCAGGATGTCGACCTTCCCGAATTTCTGGATAGTTGTCGCGACCAACCTCTCGATTTCACTGATCTTGGAAGTGTCCGCCTTGACTGAGATGGCACGGTCTTTTCCAATTTTCTCGACCACTTCCTCGGCTGCTGAGGATGAGCTTGCGTAGTTGACCACCACATTTGCGCCCAAGGAACCGAGTTGGAGGGCAATGGCCTTTCCAATACCGCGAGATGCGCCGGTGACGATGGCAACCTTGCCGGCTAACCGATTTAATGGAGAAGACATGGCTCGTTCGACTCTGGGATTTCAGATATTTATGGAAAGTAGGATCGATAGAGGTTTTGTTTCCAGTCCTTGTTTGTTATCTTGCGACAGATGGATGATATTCATGAAAGACATACTGAGATCGTTCCATTTTATATGTCTTCTCGTATGTATACACATACCATTTTAAACTTCGAGGACGGATGTATGACGCTTTATTCCAGGGTTACCTCCGGACTCGGGAATCACACGCCACGTAGGACTAGCCCACACCTGTCACAATTCTCGGCGGATTTATGTCCAAACAGTAAATACTATGATTTGACTACGGTGTACTATTGTTTTGAGAGAGATCTGTCCTGGCGTTAGGGTCGGATTAAACTACACCGGAAGCGGCCATCTACAACTACCGTCTCGGAGTTCTGCAGAACGCCGACTGAATGCCCCGGACATAAGCCCCGGTCTATGGCAAAGCAAACTCAATATGTCCGACCGCGCGTGTATGATGTATTCGACGTATATAGGGAGATCTATACAAATATTTTCATACGAGGTTGTGTTGGACCATGGGAAAGAAAATCCTAAAATCTTCTCACATGCAATTTTACATAGTAGCTAGCCGTGACTCGTGGTAGTAGGCGTTACTAATGGGGGCGTTGTATACAGTAATCACTTAACTTCTCTGCGGATAGGCTAACTAATTCCGTATAAGCGGAAATCATCTTATTCTATTTCTACAATATATGCTCTCTTTCGGAGAGACCTGTAACAGAATATGATTTAACCGGACTATAGAAACTCGAAAGAATATCACCTTCTCTCCTGGGCTCTTCTGTCTCCTATTTCAACCTTTCCTGCCTTAAATCTTGATTTACAAATCGATGCTGACCTTGAGCCACAAATTGTCGGATGCTGCATATACACCTGATGATGATTTATCACGACCCTAAGACCAGACCTCTAAGGGGTTCTCCTTCTGCTCTAGTCGCAGTCGAATTCCGATATGATTTTAATTAATTTGAAGCGTTTCGTGCTAGAGTATGGGTGGTTACCCCATATACCTTTGCAAAACATGCGGGGAATACATTCTGAACGAAGTTGGCCCGAGAAAAGAGACCGGAGTTCGCCCGGTGCGGCGAAGTCAGCAATATCAGTTAAGATACATATGATGTTAAATAGTTTGGACATCTGGGCTGAAATCCAGAGATCTTATTTATTCATCATTTCAAAATTTATTCTTCTACTTGCTCAGTGATACCGTCTAGTCTATAAAAATGTCACCGAAGTGGACCAGGCTAATCCGATTCATCGCCGAAGAAGACGGACAAGTCCATTTAGGCGAAGTTGATGCAAAAGAGTATCCAGACATCGGTCTTGCGGCGTTAAAGGGAGAGAAAATCGTGGCACGGCTCATCCAAGGGTCTATTTTTGACGGGGTTGTCACGGAAAAAACACTACAAGTCGCTCGAGTGAGTACCATCACAACTGCATCAACTAGAGGAGCAGACAGGATCCTGGGCTAACCACAACCAACACAGCTTCTTTCACCTATTGGAATAGAAGATGTCTCGATCATCCGCTGCCTTGGACTTAACTACCGTGACCATGCTCGAGAGGCCAATATGGCCATCCCCGACGTGCCAGTGCTTTTCATAAAGCCGCGTACAGCGTTGAATGGGCCTTATCCGGCAAAGATCAATGTGCCAAAGATTGCACAAGACGGTTCTAGTGACTATGAGGCGGAACTTTCAGTCATACTCTCTAAATCCGGGAGAGATATCCCAGAGTCTGAAGCAATGGATTATGTCCTCGGATACACGTGCAGCAACGACGTGAGCGCTCGAACACAGCAGTTCAAAAATAGTCAATGGTCCTTTTCCAAAGGTTGGTAACTCTGAACAATGCGAATTAAGATGCACAGTATTCTAATGTGTTGGACACTATTAGGCTTCGATGGATCTTGCCCACTAGGCCCAGTGCTCGTATCGCAGTCTGTTCTAAGTGACCCGCACAACCTTCAGATAAAGGCAATCCACAATGGCAGCGTGGTACAGAACTCCAATACCCGGGAGATGATTTTCAATATTCCCTCCCTCATTTCATTCCTCTCTCAAGGCACGACTCTTGAGAAAGGAACCGTTATTATGACGGGCACTGGGCCTGGAATTGGTGCGATGCGCAATCCAAAGGTTGTCCTGAATGATAACGATGACATGAGAGTCGAGATCGAGCAGATTGGAACATTGGTCAATAGTATCTACTATGAATAGACAAGACAAACTGCACATCCTGCGGATAGTTGAGACTACATTAGAATAAAATTGCGCACAAAAGCGTTCATCCCGATTGGAACTCTTGGTGCGTGCATTGTCTAATTGGAGAGAAAGCATATAAAATACTTCCCGTCAATCCATTTTTTTTATGTGGCTGTGTAACGTAACCACCTAATTTTCCCTCAGTGCTGGAGTGTCTTCGGTCAGACTTCGGGATAACTACTTCACCACATCTGCGGGACGATCTGCGCTAAGAATGCTGGAATATCCCGGGCAGCCCACAAAAGCGCCATACAAGTAAGCATATCCAGAATTTAAAGCTTACAGTGGCGAGTTAACGGAAGACTCCTATCCTTACGACCATATGGATTGGTGCACTACTTACCGACTCCACATGGCTTTCCCCCGCATTTCCGTTTAGCAGCCTCGGAGCCCCAAACTGTCAGCATCCTTCGGCTGCAGATTGCCAACTCCTAGTATCCCATGTCCACAGATAGAGAGTCATCAACCTGTTTGAATATGGGATCCGAAGTCATCAAAATGAGGGAAGGCAAAAGGGGCTCTACTATCTCCTGTCATTCTTGTCGCAGGTTAGCGGACACTCGTTTCAAGAAATCATTTCAAATAATTCCCCTTTGAAGAAAAGATGGCTGATATATATGCGAGTCAGTCAGGCGCAAGGTCAAATGGTGAGATCTTAGGGAGGCACACAGAAGCCGTAAACCACTAAATGGAAATACTTTAGTGATCGGAATCTCCCACAGTGTCTTGTCTGTGAACAGACCTTACAGATTTGCGAATATGCTCCCAAACCTCTCAAGCCCGGTCCAAAGATTGGTACTGGCCATTGTCCTTCCATAAACTTGCTAGTACGGTTGCTAATTGAATTCTCAGGTTCTGTACAACGTCAGCGAAGACGGTACCGGGAGAGACCAACTAAAGATGATCTCTGCCATCATGTAATGATTTCCAGTTTGAGTCCAGATGCATTTGAGCCCACTAGAGAACCGTTTTCGAATCAACCCTCAGTGGGAGGAAGTTCATCCTCCGTGGCTGGAGATATTTGCGATGTCCAACCTTTATCGGAACTTCATGAATTGAGCAAGCCTCGGCTCCCTGATCTCTCATTTATTCTACACCCTGCTCATGAAACATCGAGTCCACATAGTGAGCAGACGGCAGATGCGCATGGGCAATCCAGCATCCAAGACAGACATCTAGCTCGAGATCAAGCATGTTTGATGTTGGGGTTAAAACGCGAGGCTCCCGAATTCCTGTAAGGTTTACATTTGTCGGTATACCGTTACTATACCTCTCGTTGACAAAGAACAGTATCAAAACATACTTCGATAACATGGTAGCAGTGAATTTGTTCCATGAGCCAAGCTTCTACGAGAAACTCAGAAAAATTACGTCTTTATCACAAATATGTGCACTGCTTGCAGCTATGGCTGCCTGGTGTGTTCGCTTTGTACCCAAAAGTGAGGAAGGCCGCCTATTTGACCTCCAGATGGAGACACATGAGCATTCCGTGAGATTTTTGGATTTGGCCGTAAAATACATCGAAGAATCTTTGGAAGAGTGCGGTGACCTCACGCCGCCGATATGTGTCCTTCAAGCCACTATACTTGCAGCTCATTGTAAGTTAACGAAGGGGGTCCTTGGAAGGGCATGGAGGTGTTTAGGAGATTGTGTCAGGCTAGCCTATGAGATGAACCTTCATCTCGTCGACATTGGAGGCCCGAGGAACTCCGCATTATCGGATGTGGACCGTTGGTGCGAGGACGAAGAAAAACGTCGAGCCTGGTGGGCTATCTGGGAGATGGACGTGTTCGCGACCACCATCCGGCGAACCCCAACAGGTCTGGATTGGTCACAGATCGAGACTTTACTTCCTGTGGAGGATGGATCTTGGTTTCAACGCGAACCACAACAGAGCTGTTTCTTGGAAAGGGATCCGATCGACCGCTGGAAAGCTTTACAGGACTCTGGAAATCAATCTCCCAAGGCTTGGTATATTGTGATCAATTCTCTTATGAAAGATGCGCAACGAATATCCAGCCCCCGAGGGATCCCCAATGGCAACTCCAGTAGCTGTCGTCGGAGCGGGGTAGACAACGCTCGTCATAGGTTGGAAACAATAGCGAATGCTGTCCAGTGTTTTCGACTGGCACTTCCAAGTCACCTCAGATACAACAACCAGTATTTGGGATTCGACGCGAGGATTCCAGGCCAATATAGCTCCAAGAGGCAAGAGCACTGCTCTATCTATAACATTTATATGATGATCCAATTAGCCCGACTGATGATATATCGATACGACACATTCGGTGACCATGGAATATTCGCTCTATTTTCTCATGGTTCCGATACTTCCACATCCAGCACTGAGAGCCATTCACAGACAAGGAGCGGGTCGAGGGAAAGTCTGGCAGTCAAACAGTATCTAGAGGCCGCTGACGATCTGCTAGCGCTTGTTCTTCAGAGCTCTGACGACCACATACAACATATCAACCCGTTTCTTTCAAACACTATTTGGCTGGCTTCAGCAGTACATCTATTGCATAGTCAACTTTGTCGATCGGCAAAGAAAAGGACCGTCATAAAATCTAGATTCGAGGTCATGCATTTGACATACAGAAATTGCGTGAATTTCTGGGACATGCATACTACAGTCCAACAAAACCTTCGAACTCTTGAAGAGCGACTAGAAGGGTGTCGGAGATCGGATAATGGTTGGCAAGGGGACTCTCAAGACAATCTTGATACAAGCCACTCGACAATGATCCAGAAAGACCAGAACAAGCTTTCCTCGTCCCATATCTACCAGGACTTATTATATACCAGCAACACTGGCCGTGGTATGTAATACAGCTGATTAGGTCCACAGACCTTGCTACCATGACAATCGATGGCTTACATACGCTGCAGATTCCTTGCATCGAAGTGATCATAACGCAAAAGTTACGAATACCGACGAAGCCGCTCGACCTCTTCCAGCTTTCCAGTCTTGCGCTTCCAGTCGCACAATTCAGCCAACGGAGTGGACATCGAATATAGATAAAGATGATGCCAACGCAGGGACATTAACTGCCCCCATGCTAGACTTTATGCACTTTCCGCTGGACACCGGTACACGTCCTCTTGAACCGGAAAATAATTCTATATTTCCCACTACAACAGTCGATCCATTCAATTTCGATGAAGTGCAATACCGGGATCCTTTACTGTCGACCCCTAGTGCTTCTGACATTCAATCTCTTGAGGACTTAAGATATGCGCAGTTTCCGAGTGACCTTCAAGATATTCTTTCTGTATTATTTACCTCATGAGTGCTTTTAGTGACCACTATAATTCGCCATATTGTATGATTAACAAGCTGATTGTCGTTGATGGGAACTGGTTGGTTGTATTTTTGTTTTTCTTTGACTAGAAAATTCATGTTATTTGGTAACGTCAACCGAGCTGTAACTACCTTTGGAAACTGGTAGTCAATAAAGTACTCAGTGATGTTTGCTATGAAAAAGAAGGTGTTCCTAGTCATATGTTACGCTGGATGCATTGTCTTATTATAACCTGTCTTGCGCCCTGATTATGTTTCTATACATGATAACTATGCTAGTCCGAGTGCCCCAACCTTAACTATCGGCCCAGAATATGTTTCATCACCTCCGTCAATTTCTCCTCGCAGGCCTCTGCACTATCAAATGCTTCTTGGGCCCTCCATGCTATAAATCGATCAGGTCGTACCAATAGCGCGCCTGATTCGTCAACTCCTCTTAGTCTTTGCCACTCGAAATATACGTCTTCCCAGTCTTGTCGATATCCAATAGAGTAGACTTGCAACGGGATTCCCAAAATGTGTGCGACTTTCTGTGCTGATACTCTCCAAGATTCTCCACCAATGCCCGTGAAAAGGGTAAAGCACCCATGGCCAGCAAGGTCAATACTAGAGACTGGTTTTCCAGGGATAGCTTTGTTGAGCCACACATGTGGCAGTCGACAGCCGGGATATGTGCTGGGTTCGTAATAAAGAACTTCATCCTCAGCTGCCTTGTTGGGACGGACATAACCGTGGGGCTCATCCCCATAGAATATTCCAGACCCGGTATACCGTTGGCCCATTTCGACCCCTAGACCATGGAATTCGTGACAGGTATGAGAAATGGCTTTTTGTAAATCCCGACGACGCTTCTGACCCTGGGGAGTTGCGTCCGCCAACTCTTGTAGTGCTTTGGATCGGTCTTCTTTATTTTCATGGAACATTCCTAATGACTCCCATATATTGAAATGGTCACGGAATGCTTGGTTAGCTCTCGTGATGATAGACTGGCCTACGGGTTGTCTCTCCACAGAATATGAACTCAACAGCGAAGGCGACGCAATGCCTTGGTGAACGTATGCAATCTTCCAAGCAAGGTTGAAAGCGTCCTGGATACAGGTATTTGACCCTAGACCATTTAATGGCGGATGGCGGTGTACGGCATCGCCCAAACAGAACCTGGCACACAGCTTTGTGAACGGTAGTCCTGGTTGAAATTTCAAGATTGAGCACTTACACATTGCCACGAGAGTATTCCGTTGCAACAGTTTCATTGATGAACCACCGCGAAACGTCAATGATCTCAGCTGGTGTATCATCCCCAATAAAGTCATGTACTCTTTGTAAGTACTCCTCCATTGAAGGTTGTTTGGAACTGAAATCGTATTCGCGAGTGGGGAATAGAATGAACATCCACTCATTCCATGGTTTGACCATGCGCACAATCCCCATCCAGCCGAAATCAGGATGGTCTCTATCCGGCTGCATGACCCAATGAAGATTTCCCTTCCGATATTCAACCAAATGGGACAGGTCTGCCTTCACGAGCACGTTCATTGCCAGTCCTTGACCCGGCTTAGCTGACAAAGGCAAATTCAACTGCTTCACAACTTGACTGCGAGCTCCGTCGGCTCCAAAGAGATATCGTGTGCAGATTTGAAACACCATTCCTGATATATCGTCACGCACCGTGGCAATGATAAGACCGTTTTCAGGCTCTTCTGCAAAGGATAAAAGAGTTGTTTTCCAACGAGTTGTGAAGCCAGACATAGCAGCGTGGCGAACTAACACCGGCTCAAGCAAAGTCTGGGGAAGATCCATTGGTTGGCAAGGACTCGCCATTTCATAATCCCCCTAGTTCGATTGTTATATAACCGCCTTGCCAGTTATTTGCTTATGCTTACCTTTCGTCTCGGATCGTTTCCCCAGGAATATATACGTCCATATTCTTCTCCTGCCATACTGTGACACCATCTAGTGTGGACCATATGCTCTTCTCCTTTGCACGCAACCTTTGCGAGGTCCTCATCGATACCGATATCGCGAAGGCATTCTGTCCACAGCATCAGCCCGTCGAGTGTACTCGTAAGTATCTCGAATTAGTCAACGACAGACCTAGTGCCGCCATGTTTGTGATGTGTGCTCGTGGAGTATTCGCAGTCCCTGGAGCAGAGCTTATCATAATGCCTTTGAACCCTGCAAAAAGTATGTCAGCAACTGTTGAGATCTTTCTACTGGGCAACGGTTGTTTCGGGCCACCTACCGTAGGACCCAAGAAAGCATGCCAAAGACGCGCCCGCTGGTCCTGCGCCAATAATTAGGAAATCCGTGTTGACCATTCCATTTCTGACCTCGCTGCTATCGTTCAGGCTAGATCCATTGCAGGCGCCATTGGAAGATGTGCTCGTTGCATGGTGAGATGCCCTTGCGATGGGAGTAACAGAAGCGGTGGAAAGTCCAGGAGCCATTACCGTCGGTCTATTAAACAACAAGTTATACCGACACCATCTGGAGGGCGAAATGTATTTTCTGTTCGAGACGCAGAGCATTAATGCAGAATAGACTGTGGGTTTTGTAGAGATTCGGATATGGTGATACAGCCTAGGTATAACCGTTGTCCAAGGAACACTAGCAGAGGATCTATTTAAGCATAGAACCGCATTCACGCGACTGTGATTATTGAAGATGAAGTGATGATTTGATCAGCAGAGCATTGATCTAATGTTTGTACCTGTTTATTTTAAGCCCGACCCGAATATACTATTATCGTTTCTACGAATTCCTCCCCGCTCACGAACAATCCGAAGATGGTCCGAAAACAGGCCAACAAAGATATGCGCAGCCCGAGGTAACGGACGACAAGCGACACGTCTCACCATTGCCATAGAATGATTCCACACTGAATAGTTCGTAATATCCTGATAAATATGTCCGATCAAGTAGTCATGCAATACACCTTTTTCGCACAAATGCAATAGTCCACTGGCAGTATCAACATCCCGCGGAAATATTCAAGAACTCTATCATGGAATCATCCTCGGCTAATAGCTCTACAAATCGCCAAATACGGCTGGTTCGCCTGGCGCACGTTTACTATACACATGCAAACATAGACGAGGCAACGCAGTTTCTCAAAGACTTCGGTTTCCAGCCCGTCAGCGAAGACAAAAATGCCGTCTATTTTGCTGGAACCGGTCCGGATCCTTTCATTTATTGCGCAAGGGAAGGTACTGCAAATGGATTTGGCGGCGCTGCCTTCGTGGTAGAGTCAAAGGAAGATCTGGAGTATGCCTCTCAGACGCTCCCTGGCGCCACAGAAGTATACAAACTGGACAATTCACCTGGGGGTGGCTTTGGAGTCACTTTCAAAGATCCTGTGGATTCTTTCTTATTCCACCTAGTTTACGGTCAAGAACCTCGAACTGAAATAACGAAACTTCCGTTACTTAAATACAATTTTGTGTGTCAAGAATCCTCTTCGATGTACTCACGAAGATAGCTGATTCATATGTACAGCCAACGGAGAAACACCGGCCAGGAAACAGCACGCAGCGCTTCCAGCTAGGTAGACAATCGTCCCCTGGGACACTATGTGGCCGAATCTGTGCAGAACTTTCTTACTGAAAGTCTCTATGTAGCTCCTGCTCCAGTCCACAAACTCGGCCACTTTGGAATGTGTGTGACGAACTTCGACAAGGCATATGATTTCTATACAACCAGGTTCAATTTCGCTCCTAGCGACGTAAGTTTCATCTAGTTGAATATCACCGAACTTACGTGGTAACTGACCATAAATACATAGCTCATCCATGATTCAACGGGGAGGAACATCACCGCTTTTCTTCATCTTGACCGTGGGGAGGAACTAGTGGACCATCACTGTTTCTTCCTTTTTGAGGGTCCCGAATCACACGTACATCATTCGTCTTTCGAAACACATGACTTCGACACTCAACTATTAGGACACCATTGGCTACAGAAGAAGGGTTACAAAAGCTGTTGGGGAGTCGGTCGACATATCTTGGGCAGCCAGATTTTTGACTACTGGTAAGCCCTATTACTATTCCTCAGACTCGATAGGTGTTATATCTGATATTCTTCGATAGGTTTGATCAATCCGGCTTCATAGTCGAACATTATGTTGACGGGGACCTGGTGAATAATACATATCCAGTGAAGAAGTCCCTTGCCTCACCTGATAACCTACATGTCTGGGGTATGCGATATTTTCCTTCTGGACTTCCTCACTAGTTCTTTACTGACAATATCAAAAAAAAAAAAAAAAATAGGTCCTGATTTGCCCGAAGGATTTCTGGCATAAATTGATAGGTATTACGGAAGTCGCTAGTCGCTATCTGTTTGAGGGCAAGGCAACAAACTACAACGAAAATCTAAGGCGACGTAGCTACTACAACCTCTTAGCATTTTGGAATACAACTGCACTACTCTTTGTGTTAAAAATTATCCATCATAGTAGCTCAGAGGAAGTCTAAACCCTCGTTCACATAGACTTAAGCCCTGCTTCGCGGGAATAACTTCTAAGGTCCGCAAAACTACAACGAAACTATTCCGAAAAGAACATCGCGGGCACAGAAACAGTCCATTATTATTAATGGATGGAAAGTAGATTGGTGAGTCCCTCACAACCAGGCCAGATCCATTGATTTATGTCAGGGACTTTCCAATGTAAAACTTACATCGAAACTATCCGCGCCAGAGCTTTCAAGTAGCCTTGGAAAGATCAGTTTCTACAAGTCCTATCAGATGCGATGAATAGTAAGAATAATTCAAATTCTGGATGCAGTGTCCTTCCCTCCAGTGTCCAGTGAACGACGACTAGTTCCAAGTAATGGTGGAGACGGCACAACTTAGAATAACCCTGGCGCATCCGTATTTAATCTCACGAATTCCGCGCGAAGTTACCCCGAGGTTAACAAAGTTGGGGCTCCACGGGGTTGGTATTTAGATCAGCAACGGAGAAATGCGGGGATAAAGTTAATATTATTTGCACCATATTGACTCTAATCATATTTAAAAGGTATTTAAAAGATTAAATATAGTGAGGAGATTCATTGAGGAAACACATCCCATGTCCTTGATCTCTATTGGAACATCCATCTGATTCAACAGGATGCTATTCCTACCGGTGATCGCCGCAATATCCGTAGTGATTCTCTATCTGGTACTGACGAAAGGACGAAGAGAGAAGACACTTCCACATGGTATGTGATTACCTTGTTCAACAGGAGAGGGTTGTTACTTATTCTCATGTCAGGACCGCCGACATTGCCGATCCTTGGGAATATCCATCAAATACCAACCAAGGGATCGTATCTGAAGTAGGTGAACAAACCATCTTCCACTATAGAGTACAATTCTAATTGTGGTCAAAGATTCACCGAATGGGCTGAAAAGTATGGAGGATTGTACTCTTTGAAACTGGGAACAGGGACTGCAGTCGTTGTCACCGACCGACGAATTGCAAAGGAATTATTCGATAAAAGGAGTGCGAAATACAGCAACCGCCCAGAGTCTTACCTCGCCCATGATCTTATAACTGGGGGTCACCATGTCCTGGTGATGCAGTACGGCCAACTCTGGCGGACATTCCGGAGACTTATTCACCAACATTTCATGGAATCGATGGTAGAAAAGGAGCATCTGAAACTCCAGAATGCTGAAGCAGTGCAGATGCTCCATGACTTTTATGTGCAACCAGACCAGCATATGCTTCATCCAAAGCGATACAGTAATAGTATAACAATGAGCACTGGTGAGTGTGTCTGTCAGACCTTTCTCTTGATAAACAGGCAAGCTTACAATGATAAAGTCTATGGGATTCGGACACCTTCCGTGAAAACTTCGCATATGACCCAACTATATGATATGATGGTGGGTGGTATAATTGCAAGCATCGCACCTAACATTGATATAAGTACTTATGCTGCGTAGGAGAACTGGTCCAAAATAATGGAACCAGGAAACACACCTCCAGTGGATATATATTCTTTTTTATATTATATGCCTCAGAAGCTCTGGGGAAATTGGATCAACAGAGCCAAAAGTGTCAGCGCTGAGCAGAACAAGCTCTATTCTCATTACCTAGACCTCGTTCAGGAACGCAGAAAAAGGGTGGGCAGCATGGGATCTTTAATGGATCTTGTTCTTGACCAGAACGACAAACTCGGTCTCGACCCTCATGAAATCTACTTTCTCGGTGGCACTTTGATGGAGGGAGGCTCAGATACCTCTAGTTCTATCATACTCGCGTTCATCCATGCCATGACTAAATGGGGTAATGTCCTAAAGAAGGCTCAAGCGGAAATAGACGCTGTTGTGAGCGAGGATAGGACGCCTGTCTGGTCAGATTACCAAAATCTGCCTTATATTGCCGCAACAGTCAAGGAGGCTATGCGATGGAGACCGACCGTTCCCCTAGCATTCCCTCATGCCGCTGCTGAAGGTAAGGCTCAATTTCCCCTTCGTTCTGATTCCTCGTTTCTAGATGCCAAATTATTAACTCATAAAAAAATCAGACGATTGGATTGACGGAAAATTCATCCCCAAAGGATCGGCTGTCATCCTCAACAGTTGGGGCCTACATCATGACAAAAAGCGCTTTCCCAACCCTGAGGTGTTCGATCCAGACCACTTCAAGGGACAGATGGCATTAGCTTCAGAACTTTCAGCTTCGGCTGATTACGAAAGCCGTGATCATTATGGGTATGGTGCAGGACGCAGGCTCTGTCCAGGAATCCATCTGGCCGAGCGAAATCTATTTCTAGGGATCTCGAAGCTCATCTGGGCATTCTCTATCGAGCCGGGATTGGATGACCAAGGCAAGCCGATAGAACCAGATTTCAATCCCGCGACAGGTTACAGTGAAGGCTTCCTGGTATGTGCGAAAGACTTCCCGTGCAGAATCAACCCTCGATCAGAAGCACGAAGGGCGACTATCATGAAAGAGTACGAGGAGGCGCAGAGATCGGTGTTCTCGAAATACGAAAATCCACAGTGAACTATGAACTAGCATTGAATTGGATTCTATCATTAACCGCATTCTTATCCAACATGCTTTTTAGAAATCCTCTGCTCATGGGGAAAATAGTCCTTTGAGAATTTCAGAATCGTATATGCAACATCTTGGAACACCCGTCTGTCATTCAGAGTACATTCAGCCCCAAGAATGAAAATTAGAGCTTCTTTTTGAATTCATATGGACTCTTCCCAAGTGCAGCCATTGCTCCTGCTAGAATGGCATGTGGGTTAATCCTTGTCGGGAACAGTTCGTGCATTTTCTGGTATAACTCCGCTGGACTTGATGCGGTCTTAACAGCATCCTCAAATGCAAGGATATAATTTCTTGTGTTCTCAATGTTGAATACTCCATCTACTGTCCCAGCTCTCTTATGGCCCGCAATAACAGTGTCTGGGTTCAAGGATTCAATCGTCTTCAGCGCCTGCAGCCATTCCTGGCGCTTGCTGGTGGTATTGGCCTCACCGAAGAACTGGTGGACATCCCCGTATACAACATCACCAGCAACGACAAGGTTGATGTCTGGGACATAGAGGACGGTCGAGTCGTGCGTATCCGTGTGTCCGACTTCGATGATTCGGAACTCGTGGTCTTCCATTCTGAAGGTATTGGGCGGCCATGGTTCTGCTGTCTTCTGTGGTTGATATATTTGATCGGGGAAGAAACGAGACCAAATACTATCGTATATTTCGGGTTCGAGTTGACTCTGCGAGTGCGCGACTGTTGCGGGGGTTGCAATTGCAAGCGCTTCGGGCCATCGTTTCTGGATTAGGGGGATGCCGAACCAATGATCCCCATGGCCGTGGGTTATATAGATATATTTTAGCACTTTGTCTGGTGCAACATCCTCGATCCACCTGATCAATTCTTCTGTCTGGTTGACTGAGATAGGCGTGTCAACTAGCACGGCTTCGGAGTCACCATGGATAAGGGTACATGTTATGGGAGACCAGGCACTTGATTGTCCTTCTCTCTGTATAGCAATGGGAAGACGGGAGGATACCCAGACGTCGGCTCTGAGGAGCGATGACATCCTATCGATCAATGGACCTGACAGCGAGTGTGGATGTGATATAATGAAATATATATCGTGGTATTTCAGTCTAAAAGATTTATTGTCTATGAGGCAGTCTACTATGGTGTTTATATAACCCTCTATGTCTAATGCTATATGTATGTTGAGGGGTATCCCTTGGCCCCTGTATATGTCTCTCCTCGATAGTACATCTTCATTCTGATTTGTGAACCCATGAAAGTAATCATAGTTGAGCGAGACCGAGGCGTTAGCATAGGTATTGTAGAGTTCTCGTCACTTAATAACTGTCCCAGTTGGACGTGGGGGAATATTCCGAGTGTGATCACCTTCTCACCCTCGGTAACTTAGATAGCAATAGATGCGTGATTAGTGAGCACCCCGATCATGTTGCGCCACGCTTATTGCCTTTAAGAAGGCTTTTATATTTCATAATATTCTCAGTCTCCTTACCTCCCAATATTTGGTTCTGACCGTCCGACTTCCTCTAGGGAGACCTCAATCGTCTATTTTACCAAACACAATTTATTTCTCTGAATTCCAAAATACATTCAGGAAATATGCCCCGGTGGACCTTCGAGTTAGCCCCGAGCACCCTGACAAAGGAAGAAAAGGGCATTATTGCGCGAAAAGTAACAGACCTGTATATCAGCTACGGTATCCCGGCGTTCTGGGTCAACGTTTTCTTCCACGAGAACGGCGAATACAACTTTTACAGCGGGGGCGAATATCCTCCCAAGGCTGTTTTCTTCCACCTTGATCACGCCGCCAAACAGCTTGATTCTGAGGAAGTTCGGAAACAGTTCATTATCAAGGTCAATGATATCGTAAGGCCGATCTTTGACCCTAAGGGTATTAAGTGGGAGTACAACATATATGAACACCCCAAGGACAATTGGAGGATCAATGGGATGATACCTCCGGTTGAGCATCCCGAGGTCTTGAAAAAATGGACTGAGAAGAGTGCACCTATTCCCTACGAGGGCGCGTACCTGTGATTAGAGATGTGGCAGATTGGCAACTCTGGGAATCCTTGAATGGCATGGCACGGCATGATTCTTGCACCGGGAGCTGTGAAGGACAATATGCCTGTGATAGTGGTACAATTCATGATTTGAACTGGACAGTGTTTCTTCAGTACAGTATAGAATGCCCAAGGAGAGCAGGATTAACGTCGTATCTGTAGAGAACTAACATAATTACCTAGCGGTTTGAAATAGTAAATCCACAACATCATGCCGATCGCAAGTGGCTCTTCGTTTACATAAGCATCGATCGCATGGCATTGCGGTGACAGCACAGATATGTCTATCGATCAGCGATGAGATGAGCGGAGATGATCGAAGAACTGTTCGATCGTTATTATAGTCTGAGATCTCGAGGTCTCGAACTATCAACAACCTGTGCCAACAGTGGGCCCGTGGAGCGTTCCTCAAAGTACGTGCTAATTGTACTAAACAGCTGTGCAACACAGACAACTCCCCACTCCGCGTGGTTAGCCTTATGTCGCACGTTTTGGACCCCTAGACCCTAGGATCATGAAGTTATTCACCCAGTGGGTCGCAATCTGTCCTCTGTCACAGCGTGGAAGCTCTCTGTTTCGCTGAGCCCAATAAATAGCGATGAGACATGGGGGAAGGACGTTATATAGAGTGGGACAGCCCCGGAAATGTAGACTGCTGGAGCATCCTGTATGGGCACTTCGTTTAGAGTATGGAGTCGAGCAAGCCACCAAGCTTAACCAGCGTATAGGGGTCCAGAGCCATGTCAGTAGTGGCGGCAATGCTCGAAAGTCTGTACCTGTGCTGCGCTGTTGTTAGCATCATGCTGTCATTAGACGTGCGTTTCAAAAGCTTGTTTCTGATTGTGCTCTACCTGGAGGCTTTATTCTCTTCTTAGTGTGTATTGCCGACAGAAATGCAGTAGCATCCATCCGATATTTCTGTCAATCACTGTAAGCATGAGATCAAATGAAGATCGCAGTTCCACCGGCTGCGCGTGCTGAGCAGGTTGGTGGGCCAAGGAACGCAACGCAATCATCTCGCCTGAGATCAGCGGACCCGCCACGGGAAGTTCTTGTCCTGCTGTTCTCCCTCTCCTCGTTCGCATCATGTTTTCATCTTTCTCCCTCCTAGTAGACAGCTTGTTGATCGTCTCTGATCTGATTCCAGAGCTGGACTCACACATACCCATTGTGGTCCATTGATCGCTGCCCTTGAACTTGCCCGATTTAGTGCTTGCCCCCCCGCGCGGGATTACGTTGCGATCGATCGCACACAGCGCATTCGACAGCGTCTCAGTCGAACAAGCAGGCATACTGTCTGCTGGACAATCTGACGAATCCAAAGCTACGATTAATAACTGTCAAGATAAGCTGTCGAGACTGTATCCGGTTACGGTCAATACCCACCACGCTCGTCCTTGCTTTGCGGGTTTTTTGACCGATGGAGACCATCTGCGAGACGTTGCGTTGATTCGAACATATCTCTCAAGTCTATATCGACATGCAGCTGTTGTCCGGGTTAATTTCATAACTTTTGTATTCTATGTGTGTCGAATCAACGCTGTAAGCGTTTCACGTTGCTGACTTGGTTCGAGTACAAAGCCTAACTGGTCTACGATTCACCATGTCGCGCCAGAACAAGCTCCTTCGAGTATCTGTCGACGGTACGTCTTCGTCGGAGGTGGAGCCGCGTCCAGTTTCGCAGCGCAGTATAACTCCTTCTATTTTTTCGGAGCCTTCTTACCAGCGACCCAACTCTTCATCGTCGGAGGAGTCTTCATCACCTATATTGTACGAGGATGGCTCAATACGTGTGGAACGATTACTATCAAAAATCGCTATAACGCTCGTCCCGAGCTTCCTACAACGCTACATCGGAGCTCCTCCCCAGGAACCGAAGAAGCTTCATGCAATTGCTGCTTTGGATGGGCTGAGGGGCTGGGCGTGTCTGCTAGTCTTCAACTTCCATTTCCTCTTCACCTATACCTGGAAAGTGGCTGAGGGATGGGGTTTCGCAAATGATAACTGGGGCATACATCAACTGCCAATAATCCACATGTTGATATCGGGACATATTATGGTCGCCATCTTTTTCGTCATCTCCGGCTACGTGATCACACAGAAGCCTTTGCGAACAATCCGCAGCAAAAGTTGGGAGCGATCATTAGTGGTGCTTTCTTCGTCGACTTTCCGCCGTGCGCTCCGTCTGTATATCCCTTCGCTCACTGGTATATTCCTCGTTTTTGTTGCCGTGCGTCTGGGATGCTACAATTACTCGCACCGTGTTCTCAAGTCGGGTACGACCATATTGGGGACCAATGAACAACACCCGCCTGTCATGAGAACATTCAGGGCACAATTCTGGGACTGGTACTACACAGTGATCCATCTGATGGATCCGTTTAACTGGGGTCTATATTATAACAACTACAATCCGCATCTCTGGACGATTCCGGTCGAGTTCCGTAGCTCATTGGTCCTCTTCACGACTACACTTGCTACTGCGCGATTGAGGACAAAAGTGCGCATTCTCCTGATTATTTTCCTCATTTGGTTCTGCACCCGAGTAGATCGCTGGGACGTGGTACTTTTCTTGTGCGGTATGCTCATGTCCGAAATCGACATTATTACGGGCCTCTGGGACAGCCCGTCACTAGAAGAGAAACCACGAAAGCACGGTGTACTGAGCGATTTCATGCGTCAGTATGGACAATCATTCTGGATTGCAATGTTCGTTCTAGGTCTCTACATCGGCTCTTCTCCCAATCAGGGAGTCAAGTGGACACCCGGATATGGGTGGCTGGCGCAGCTCACTCCCCGAACCTATAACGAGCCTCATCGGTTCCCACAGACACTTGGTGCTGTAATTATCGTGTGCAGCATCAATCACTCCAAAGACGTCCAGAAATTGTTCACAAATTCAGTCTCTCAGTACCTGGGCAAAATCTCCTTTGCCTTCTACATCGTCCACGGCCCGATCCTACATTCTCTAGGCTACTCAATCATGCCAAGTATATGGCGCTTCACAGGGAAAGATACAAACCTCCAATATTGCACAGGATTCTTGATTGGTTGGATGACCTGTTTTCCTATCGCTTTATGGGCAGGCGACCTCTTCTGGCGCCTAGTCGATATCCCGAGCGTGAACTTCGCTCATTGGGTAGAAAAGAGGCTATTGGATGAATCTAGAGCCCCTTCGAGTGTGCGCTCATGAACCATTGAGTCGTTGGCATGCGTTACGTTTTCCCTTTGTTCTAGGTACAGGTTCTTCTACGAGTTTTTGAGAACAAAGTTTCTTTGATCGAAGAAAATTACCCGCCTATTCGTCAACCTTTCATATATCCTTTTTCCCTTTCTATCTTCTCTTGGAATTATTCTCATTCAATACTAGACGGCTGGTACTGCGTCTCTTATCGTATTTTCATCATGGGGATTGGAGCATGTTTCCGTTGGTTGCATTGGTGCATTTGGTGTGCGGGGGCGTTTCTTGTTTTCGCTGTGCCAAACCCTATACCACTGTCGGCTTGTTCTGTTCTTTTCATTCCAGCTATAAAGGGCTGCAGTGCCTCTTTCTTTGGATCTTGAAGATCGCTCTGGTTCCATCATTGTATATCACATTTGTACACCTGTCTGGCCGAGAATTCTACCTATACAGTCTATAAATTCTGACTAGTGCCAGGCCAACATGTCAAGATGAGTATGTTTGGCTTCCAGAAATATATGCACATCAAAAAGATGCACCAGTTCTTGAGCGTAGATTCTGTACGCCTGTTGGCGGTCTGTTGTAGTAGGTAACAATATCTTGATAAAAGGAGCAGCTACATAGAGCATCTTAGTCACTCGGCAAGGTCTAAGACTGCTGGACTTGATTCTAGTCTATATGTACGGCGTTGTACGGCGGAGAGGCAGCTTCTGCTATTCACGTACAAGTATTGTAAGAAGCCGGCTGATGTTATGACTGATGAACGCGAAGATAGTGCATTGATAATATCCTTGAATGCTTTGTTGTATTGCGGTATATGGTATCGGAGAGATGACGTGCAGTGTCAATCAGCAGCCAGTATAATATATAATAATATGACACGAAATTCCGACTATAGATTCCCCTTTGCCATATCCATCCGACGCCGTCTGATATCCGTGCTGCTGATTTTGGACTCGAAGCTTTCGACAGAGGAAGCTTCTGTTTCTGCCACCTCCCCTGTTTGCAAGACATCGACTTCAAATATATCTAAAGCGGGCCATTGTTTCTTAGCTCGCTCATCATTGACTGCTTTGCCTCCGGAACGTGTCTCTTTAGAGACAACCAGGGCGGTAATCTCTTTATCTGTGATGGTTGGGCCAAACGGATCCGAGATCTGTACCAGTTTGAGAGAGAGATCAGAGCTCACTTTCGTTAACGTGTACTTTCCATTAGGTTCTGGATTCGATGCTTGTTCCACTTGGCGCGCAGAGTTCTCAGGCACGGAGAAATCCATGACTGCAGCTAGAAAGGCCGCGCAACTCTGCGACCGCTCATCCCAGCTTTCTAAGAACTCTGCGTATTTCTTGTTCACCAGCAACTCATCCCCCGTGACTCCAATCGTCATAAGCCTTTCTATGTGTTGTCCCTCTGGAACGGGGTCGATCGCAAGGGCGGTTGCTGTAAGCAGCAGTTTGTGTCCAATATGGAGGTGATCAAAAGTGCCCCCAACCGCTACTGAGTAGTGAGGACCTGAGTGAGTAGTATCTGCAGCTATGGGAGCTTCGCTCAGCGTTGACGACGCTTCGCTGTCTGAAACCGTGGAAATGGGAGGTAATTGACTACGACCGTGAGATGAACTGAAGATATTATCAGATATGACCGCTAAGTCCTGAGTTTGCTTGCTGTTAAGGGTGTAGATGGCATCCCATGAGCGACCGCATGTCACCAAAGTCTGTAGATCAATAATTGGCCCTAAGATCGAAGATCCAGATGAATTGGCTGGAGACGATGCCTGTGACTTTGGATCATTGTCGACAAAGAATATTCGTATATCAATACCGCCTGGTCCATCGAGCTCGATCTTCTCTGCAGCACAGATAGCGCCAATGAGCGTGTACAGGTTCGCCAGAAGATATTGGAGGTTGGCAAAGAGTCTCGCTCTGGGCTGAAATTTTGGGGAGAGCGCACCAGGGATTGTAACTCCCACGTCTAAAATGGCAATGCGATTGGCACCGTCGAGAGACTTTGCCAGTTTTAACAGTACTTTAGAGAACGTGGATCCATATGTCGCTTTCAAGTCGGGGAATGTCAACGAGGATGGAGGTGGCAGCAGCAGGAGAGCATAGGGCTGGCTGATGCGGCCAACCCGCATTGGGGGTCGCTGCGAATTGCTCATGGTGGCAGACTGTCTGCAGACGGAGAGAGGCCTAAGTCAGCCCTTATGCTGGTGATAAGTTGAGATCGATAGTCCTAACTTACCAAGTAGTTCAGTAGTTACTGCGGGGAATCCCCGCGGTGAGGCTGAGTCAGCGATGCCCGACTCGATGTTGATCGAGGACCATCACAGTCGAACCCAGACGTTGCGCGAGAGCAGAATAAGATGCCTTTCTACGGGCATCGTCGTCCTTCCGACTCGCACGATGCTGAGGCCAATCCGCAGGGCGCTCTGGGTAGCATGTACCAAGCTGTGCAGCCTCTAGGCGCCGTGGGAGCTCCCGCGGCCAGCCTTCGCAGCGGGAACCCAAATACTAATAGCACCACGGCCGACGCTCATCTTCTACCTCCCGAGTCGACTGTTGGCTCGAACAGTGGGCGACGATATACAGTGCCCAGGAGGAATTCGGACACGGGAAGCGCCACACCGCAGCGCCCATCGACCATGGCGAACTCTGCGCAGTCGTTCGACCCTGCTCGTCGAAGTCTCGCTTTCGGACGTCAGCCAGAGGAGCTTCATATCCCGGGCTCTGCGAACCCTCACCAGCAGTACGCCACGGACGCTGGCAGCAGCAATCCTCCTTCGATCAGTGTCCAGCAGTCGGTCCCTCAGTACGGTAGTGGCAGCAGCAGCAGCAACAACAACAATAGCACGCTGCCAGGAGCTCTACAGCCAGGCAATACCAACCGACCCCCTGCGCTTTCCATGAACACAGCGCCGTCAGCGCTGCCAACGCTCCCTCAGATATCGACACAGACTCAGTCGTCCACGACTTCCTCGCGCCCGTTGACGATCAATTCGCACGGGCATTCGAGGTCCAGCCCGGCTGGGTTTGAGCATCCGTCATACAAGCAATATGGGCACACTCCTGACAATTCGAAATACGTGTCAACCCCAAGCGCTGGATATACACCCCACACGCCACAGGGAGCTAAATACTCGCCCTTGGGGCTGGCAGATATACGGCCACCCAAGGATTCAGTGCTAGCGGACATCACTATGAGCCCGACGGCCAATACGTATAATGGGGAGCCGCAGATACCGAGCAACAGCAACTATGTTGCGCCGTGGCCTATATACGCGGTTGATTGGTGCAAGTGGCCCATGTCGACGACAGGCTCCTTTACAGGGAAAATCGCACTGGGAAGTTATCTGGAAGATAGCCATAACTATGTAAGAGACCCCACTGTGGACTCTACAGCTTGAGACTAACGATCTGCAAGATCCAAATCATCGATGCGCACAGGACACAGCCCGATCCCGATACACCAGATGTAGTGCCTGGGGATGTAAAGTTGGAATATGTGAAGACGGCAGAAGCTACCCATTCCTATCCCGTGACGAGGATCTTGTGGGAGCCTCCATCGTCGCAGAAGCAGTCCACGGACCTGTTGGCTACGTCCGGCGATCACCTCCGCCTGTGGTCTCTACCAAGCTCCCAGACGTTACCGACATCGAATACCATCACTCGTTCCGCCAGTCAGAGAGACGGTCCGCCGGCGAAACTGTCTCCTCTCGCCCTTCTGTCGAATTCAAAGTCACCAGAACATACTGCTCCCATTACTGCGCTAGATTGGAATACAATTTCACCCAGTCTGATTATTACCTCCAGTATCGACACGACGTGTACGATCTGGGATATACCGACTCTGACTGCGAAGACGCAGCTGATTGCCCATGACAAGGAGGTATACGATGTTCGATTCTGTGCCAACAGCGTCGATGTGTTTGTCAGTTGTGGTGCGGATGGTAGTGTTCGTATGTTCGATCTTCGGAGTCTCGAGCACAGTACTATAATCTACGAGCCGAACGAAAAGACGGACAAACGTGAGTACTTGCGTAGTACATCAATGCATGTCTGGTAACTGACAAGCTACAGTTATGAGCCCTGGCAATTCTAGTCCATCTACGCCTCATCAACAGTCGATCTGGCCCCCTCCACTTCTGCGAATCGCAGGTACGTGCCATACCCACCATACCCCTATCCTGATGATAGCTAATTATCCACCTAGCTTCGCCGCATGATGCACATCTGCTCGCTACATTTTCCTCGGATTCCACTATTGTCCGGGTACTAGATGTTCGACAGCCTGGGCAAGCTCTCCTGGAGCTTAAGGGTCATTCCGCCTCCATCAATTGCATCGAATGGTCGCCTTCACGGCGTGGGACTCTGGCATCTGGAGCAGATGATTGTCTAGTCCTTGTGTGGGATCTTCTCAATCAACACAATGCTGCATCTGTCTCGCCTAACCTGCAGTCCTCGGGATCGCCGTCCACGACGGAACGTGGTCCAGCCTTCGCCTGGCAGTCCGACTATGAAGTATCCAACCTCAGCTGGTCGCCTGCAGGCGGTGCCACCAGCGCTGGGCACCACCGGGACTGGCTAGGTGTCTGCGGAGGTAAAGGTTTCTGGGGAGTTGCACTCTAGAGTCGGATAACAATGACGTCCGAGGGCGTGTTGCCGGGCAGTTGTCCATGTATATTGGGAACACAGTCCGCGCGAACGTGCGGGCCATATGATGGTGGGATAAAATCACGGAAATGATTCAGATGGTGTTATGCATTGATTACGAATTGATTAGCTTGAGTCTGTATGATCGGAATCATTGATTTTTCATGCTCTTAAAAGAAAGCGCGGGCGTACAATTTGGATGTTGCTCTTGTCTTTTCCTTCATTATCGAATTGTATCTACCTTGATCGAGCGCGGATAGATCCAGCCCGCTCTTCCAACTATACTATTTTCACTTCTGTTCATTACTTGTTGGGATGTACCAAGTGTCAGGCACAGAAGACTACGGTATCGCTCAATGGGTCGCCAACTAAACATCCGCGGGAGTCGTGACGTAGTTGGAGGTGAGCAACAAGCGTTCACTACAAGAACGCCTCATTTGTGCTGAATAGTGCAAGTTGCTTGAGACTCCAATAGTATGTTGGAAATGGGACATCGAAGCAGAGAAAGTCGTAAGCCACAGGATTGACCGAATTGTCTCATCGCAGCCGACGACGGACACAAGAGAAATGCTTAAAGACAGCTTATGTTGATGAAAAGGTTTCATTCAGTTTTAGTTGTATTTTTTTTCCGGTCGACTTATCATTGCAAAAGATATTCTTTATTCCTGCCCTTGACCTTCGCGGAAGTCTCGTATCTCCCCGAAGCGGGTGTAGAAAAGAAAGAATGCTTTATAAACCTAGCCCTTGTTGTTGTTGCAACCGAAACATGAAATAAAACGCCAGGATTTTTGTGCCCCATCCTTTCCTTTATTCGGTGCGTTCGTTGTGCCAACCATTCAAAGCCGTCCCATCGTCAGGACATCTAGACTTCGGTGATCTCACGGAGACGGCGCAGAGTAGAGCGGACGGCGGAAGCGGCAGGAGTGCTGTATGTCAAGTGTTAGGCAAAATTCGAATTCCTCAAGAAAGACACAGGACTTACGCGAGCGCGTAAGCACCACCGGTCATGGTCTTCTTGCAGCCAGAGCAGTTCCAGATACCGACGGCAGAGCGGCGGACGGTGTTACGACCGCAGAAGGTGCTGTTTGATCGAAATAACCTCGTCAGCATATTGTTGTAAAATTCCCGATTCCCTCATTCTTTTTGATATTCTTCGTTGTCCTCCTCTTTCGATGTTGCCTCGATAAAGCCAACTCCTCTATTCATATTTTTTTTCCACCGGGATATTGTTGAATCTGTGGGTGAACGTACCAGGTGTAGCGGGCGTGCTGCGAGATTTCCATACGCTTGACCTGCTTACGGAGAGAGGCACCGTATCTGTAAAGCGAAAAAAAAATGTCACGTTAGAACCAGTTCTTTATTCCTCGTTTCCGTTTCGATTTCATTTTCATTTCCATATTCGAAGCAACGCATCGATCGCGATTCATCGTTCTGGATTGACATGGTCCGATCGGAATGGGTTCGATAAGGGATTGATTCAATTCATACCTCGTGCCGTACTTGCCGGTAATACCGACCTCTATAGAATCACATTAGCAATGCACAATAACTCTCTGATAAGCAGCAAGTGTCCTTACTCGTGGTGCGCTTCGCCATTGTGTCTTGAGTGCGAGGCTTCCGAAGTTCGCGATGGGTTGCAGGAAGTGGTGATGGGCGCTGGGCGGAGACTCAATTTTGGGAGTGTGCTCTCTCGCTTCGGTTCCCGTTTGTGTGGGCGGGCCGGGAATACGGTTAGTCCGGGTTCCGATTCCGCATTTACGGCCTGAGGCATCAGAATGTATATTGCGGTATGCTAAGGCAGCAAGGCTATCTATTTGCACTTAACAGACTTAACTACTAGACAATAACATTGACGTGACATCCACTTTGCTACATTTGTTGATGCATCGTCTAAAATAATACAAAGGTAAGTTACTGTAATATATGACCAGTCGAATGGTAAAAACATACTTCACACCATTTCGGTGCATTTGGAGGCACTGATTCATCCTCCCATGGGTTTTTGTCAACTCGCTTTCCCTCGACAAGGTAGATCGGGGCATCCCCTTGTTGACGGGGACCGATTTCACCATTCTCATATAATCTAATGAGAGCTTCCACGTTTACGCGTTGGAGTTGACCGAATTCAGTCGGGAGAAAGTCCTTCAACTGCTGAATTCTCTCGGCGGGTTGAAGCACAAAGGGAATGGGACAGGCGGGACTAAATACAGGCTTCGGGGTAGCCATGTTGAAAGATAGGTCTCTGGGGATAGTCTGGGATGATTTGATGGTGGGGGCAAAAAATTATCATAATGGTGCGGATAGATATTCTCGATGACGTGAGTAAGATACTGTAATGTATTTCCTAGCCTTTTGTATGGCGTCAATATACCATAATTCATCTGCAACCGCCTCAACTGCGAAGTGAGATTAGCAGCTCTATCCTATTATTGGCGTAGATAGCTGTTTAGCTATACATATCAAAGAATACAATGGTTTCTGGGTCGCTTGACAGCTGCTATATCTCAGTTATGGCTTCAGGACATACCAGTCACGCTTAGACACGCTTCTATGCTACAGAACGCTGTCACAGTATTTTCACTCATGTTCTCATTAATCATTTCTATACAAATCAATGAGAAGAGACACCATGTCCTCGTAAAAAGTAGGTGGAGGGGGCAGACTTTGTCCAAAACTATTAACACAAGACGAAGAGAGGCCAGAGGCCTTTCGCTTCAATGAACTTTTAATCAAACGCCGCGAGGGGAAATTGAGACAACCCGCCGGCCGAGTTCGGCTCTGTACTCCGTACAATCCTGGAAACTCAAAATGAAACCTGAAACCTAGGCAATATTGCCAGCCATTCCCATGAAGATGGCCTGAGCGGCGAGCTGGAGCGACCAGAAACCGACCTTCTTGAAGCGCCGTCTGCGGGCCTGTTCATCGGCGACGTCGCGCGCAAAGGCATCATACACCTGTGAAGAGAAATTAGCATTGGGTCAGATTGATACCGCATATCCATGAAACTTACCCCTGCAGAAAGATCTTCCATCAGACCGCTGTCAAAGATCGTCCAGCTGCCATCAAAGTCGCTGACCCGCTTCACCACCCGGCAGTTGACTGGAATGAAAGTGTGCCTGGAATTGATATATGCTACAATGGGACGGATGAGAGCGTTGTTGATGTAAGACAGATCACGAGTAAACAAAGGAACCACGGCCCGAACATTGTTCAGATGGATTCGCAGGTCTGCCACGAGGAACCGTCGATCATCTTCATTTTCCGTGTCTCTTGCTTGGATGCTGTTATAGTCATCATCCGGGAAGGGTTGGTACTGTTGTGATGTCACCGTCGCTTCTAAACGCTCATAGAAATCAGACATGACTTTTGCGAGACTTTCGTTATTGTCTGCCGGGAACATGATATCGGCCACGATATCGACTGTTCCCTCGTGGATCCAGGAGAAGGGTCCTTGGACTCCCCGGTTCAAGTGGTCGATGTTCAAGGCATCGACCCGAATCCTGCTGTGCTTTTTCCAGGGATTTGGCTTGCCGTTTTCCTCGATGCCATTGCTCAACTGAGCACCAGTGTAGCTGTGGGTCTGACGAGGATGGATCGTAAACAGAGAGTTATCAAACGACCCAGACATCATATTGCACGACATGAAATCGTAGAACAGCCACTGTTTCCGTAACTGGGGTAGATCGCACGAGAATATGCTGACCGAAAAGGGCCGGAAATTGTTGGGCTGATAAACAGTCACCAGAAGATCTTCCATCTTGAAAGAATCGATCTCAAAATCTCCGGGGTTATGCTCGTGTCGATAAGATTTCGGGTCCAGGTCATCATCAGACCAAAAAACATGGGTACGGTCAACAACACCGCGGATACCTTTCACCTCCACGTCGCGCAACAGGCCTTTTCCATTGAACCATTTGGCAAACGACAATGTCACATTGACTGTATCAATAGATAGGTCGAATTGCGTATAGTTCCCATCGTCTTCTTCGGTGATCGCTGTATCTAGCGGGACTGACTCATCGTGTGTTCGCTCGCTCATGGCTGCTGCTGCCGCGGCCGCTGCTGCAGTCTTCGGTGAACCTTTACTAACATTGCCAGCTCCTTGTCCAGGTCGTCTTGATACGAACACGTTCTTGAACGTGATCACGCCACCTCTCCACTTAGGTACAATAGCAGACTCGAACACGACCTTCACACCAGAAGACTTCGTCAAGTAATTTCCGATCCATCCGGCCAGCGTTTCTGAAAATGTCAGCGAGGGCTCAGTCGCCGGCGGCAAAGAACATACCTTGTGCGAAAACCGTATTTATCGCAAGAATGAGCAGAGAGACGAAAGTCGTTGTACCAACAACCACCCAAATAATATGGCCCAGCAAAACCCATGAGAAGAGCGCTGCAATCTCATCGAAATTGAAAGGCCTGACACTCCTGATTGAAAACCATTTGAACCGAACTTTGAGCCGCGACCAGAACCCGTTTGCTGCGGCCAGCAATTCCTCTTTCGATGGCCGATGGAGATGTGGCAGGTGCGGCAAACGATCCCGGAGGTTCTTATTCAGTGGAGTAGGGGATATATGCTCCTCGATAGAATCGGACGTCTTTGATGGTCGAGAGGAGATTTGTTCCGCATTTTGCTTTTGATTCTCTATAGATGCTTTCTCGTTCAACGAGCCATTTCGGGACTTCGCTGCTTCCGTACTTGATGATTGATCTTTTGACGTATGCAAATTTCGCCTCCAAACATTCCGCGATATATTACCGGAGATCTTCCCATCGAAATAGCGACTACCACCATGGCATATGATCTTCTCCGGTGCCATCACACATGTCGCTCCTGTCTCTACCGCTGTCCCCGAGCTTGGTGACGCTCCAATAACCAGAAAGCCGCCGGACGCAAATCTCCGGGTGATCTGCGCTCGAGGCGGTAGCTTCTTGAGTCCATTTTTTGCAAAGAAGGTATGAAAAGAGTCGTTAAATACTCCAGTATTAAATGTAGAAGCGCTCTGGCTCGTTCGAAAGCCCCGAGCGAAGACTGGGCTCGCCGCTTCCCAGAGGTTGGCGTAAAGCCTGCGTCCTAAATTTCCGGGCATTATTTCGTCACATGGCGGAGCAACTCGTTAACAGTTAAACAAAGGAACAAAACATCCCCAGAGAACGGCCAGTAGGATCGATGCAAACCCCAAAAGACCGAAGGCTCGAGGTAGAAAAAGGCAGAGATAGACGAAACAACCAAAGTTCCAACGAGCTCAACCCTAGAAACAGCCTAGCCATGATTTCATCCGCCAGGCCGCGCCGTTTGTCCTGTTTGCAGCCCGATTATGGCAACCCACATTTTCTGCCGCTCCGTCTGAACTATCGCGCCCGATAAATTTTAATAGCGACAGACGCCGACCCCTCCTCCAATATCGCTGAAATTATTATTCTGTCGACGGACATTGCTTCCTTCTAGTGAAAATGCCTGCGCCGACAGCTCTCCAAAGGCGCCCGGAAGAATTTGCGCAGGCCGAAGCTTCCACAGTGCCCCAGCCCGTTCAAGGTGAGTACAATATATATCAATTTTGGTTTATCGGAGAAAATGCTCACACCGCTCGGTAGACGAGGATGATGTTTTGATCGATGCCACCACGGCGGCCCCTGATGTGTCCAACCCTGCTCCCCTGGCAGACTCAGCTGCAGACAGCGAGATGCGTATCGACGAAGAAGGTCGCCCCGTCTTCACGCCCGCCAAAGATGTCAACCAGGCTTATCGCATTGAGACCCGGAAGGTCCCTGTGCCACCACACCGCATGACTCCTCTCAAGACATACTGGCCCAAGATCTACCCTCCGTTGGTGGAGCACCTGAAACTGCAAGTGCGGATGAATATCAAGAACCGTGCTGTTGAGCTGCGAACGTCCAAATTCACCACCGACCCCGGGGCACTGCAGAAGGGCGAAGATTTCGTCAAGGCTTTCTGCCTCTCGTTCGACGTTGATGATGCGATTGCTCTTCTCAGACTGGATGATCTGTATATCCGAGAGTTCGAGATCAAGGATGTGAAGGCTTCCCTGAATGGCGAGCATCTGGGCCGTGCCATCGGACGTATCGCAGGAAAGGATGGAAAGACGAAGTTTGCCATTGAGAATGCCACCCGCACAAGAGGTCAGTGTCGTGCTCCATTACATTATGCACCCGTATACTGACAGACTATACAGTTGTGCTGCAGGATCAGAAGATTAGAATCCTGGGTGGTTTCAAGAACATCAACATGGCGCAGGAGGCCATTGTCAGTTTGATTCTGGGTAGCCCTCCGGTTAGTATTGCCATATCCACCTACAAAAGAATGACCCACTGACACATTGATACAGGGCAAGGTGTATGGAAACCTTCGCACCGTGGCTTCGCGTATGAAGGAGCGCTTCTGATATATACCCATGGGATCACATTGTTCCTTTCTCTTATCAGCATAGCAAAGGCGTTCAGGAGTCGATTTGAGCAGGATAAGGTTTCTACAATGACACCGAACTGGCGGGAAAGGGGGGTAAAACAAGAAAGACAATCTGATTACGAATCTGGACAAAAAAGTAGGCTCATGAAATGAACATATCGATTATCTATCATTCAAGCATATTCGTCTCTCTTTCCTCCCCTCTAGTCCTTCTTGAGAGGGTGGTAGATTTCTTCTATGCCATTCTTCGTAATCACCAACATCTGTAGACCGTCTCCAACCTCGATATGTCTCTCCACAGCACTTGTAAACGCATCGCGGACCAGCTGCTCGACAGTAGCTCTAGGCAGCGGTTCTGGTGCCCTAGCCTTCAGGTCATGACCCTCTCCGCTCCCAGGCATATACTGGTTTTTGAAGTTGACCTGGTTATCCAAGAACGGCATGATCAAACTGGCCGCTGCACCAGCGGCTCTGCACTGCTCACGCTCATACGAACCGACCGGGTCGTAACTGTAGAGAGCGCCCCTGCCTTCCTCATCCAGACCCGCCAGGATAGCATGCACGTAGTAAGGGAAGAATCGCTTCTGGTAGAGAATAGTCGACAGTCGCTGCGCGCACGCCTTGACGGACATGGGCTTGCCGTGCTGGTATTTGTACATCTTGACGATAGCGTCCAGTCGTTCCTTCAGAGCGTTGCCGTCGGCCGCGAATCCAACAACGGAGAGCAGGATAGTCGCTCCCTCGCCCGTCTCATCATCACCACCGATCTTGAAAACCTTGGGAACGTAGCGAGAGTTGATGTTGTAGCCGGAGGTCGAACGAGTGTCGCCTGCTAGAATGGCGAAGTCGGATCCGGTAATACCTAGCGTTGAACCGCCGTTGTCGGTGTATCTGCAGCCAACACATGTGAGTTTCAGGTATTATATATAACAAGAGGCATAGAGACATACGGGTAGAAGCCATGCTGTCTGTGGCCCGCCGATGCTGACTGGGCGAAGGAGTATCCGATCGCCTCAGAACGAGACGGGTCAAGCATCGCGGTCATCTCTGCGCGGTGGTCTTGTGGATAAAGAGGGATATATGGCCGGCAGAGTATTTAGTATGGTTGGAATGACTGATTGAATTGTCGCTATGTCTGGGCAGCAGGCTGGTTGTTGAGGGGGACTGCTCTCTCAAGCTGGACATTGGAAGCTCCGTTGGTGACGCGAAGCTACAGCTGCCTCGTGCTTACATAATTGGAATCGCAGCCTCAGGCTAGACAAGTATCGTTAGGTCAATTGTTCTAATTCTTTCGCAGAAATTAAGCATGTCTTGTTCAGAATGTTCTACTCATCTCTCACAGAAGTCGCTATATAATGATATAAATTATTCTGCTTGGGATTTAAAGGTTCTTTCAAGTTGCAGATACTCGCCAATACTTTACAAGATCTCAGAGGGCACATAATTCCTTTGTAGCAGAAAGATGATTCAGAATCAGCAAGAATACCTCAGTATACCGTATGGATCACTACTCGAGATGTGTTACTTGTGGTATGCCATGGAGAAATCATTTCAGACTGTCTGATGCTGTTGTTGGCCAGGCACATCTGTGCCAGTTCTAGACGAATGAGAGTCGGCGGCGTCCGACCCAGAGCGCTAAAGAGAGCTGCGGCCGCGGCAAGGTACTTACTCCACGCGCGCTTCTCAGCCCCGGAGCTGTTATCTAAGCATCCAAGCAATTCCATGAGCTCATTGGGAAATTGATAGTCCTGGTCCTTGCGACAGACGTCTCTATTTACCTACAATGCTTGGACTTGGGGCATATGAGAGCAGCAGCGAGGATGAGGCGCCAGTCACAGCCGCTCAGCCAAAAGTGAAGGTATAGCTCTTTTCGTCCACATGCTGTTGATATATGAGAGAGCTTGACTGAATGTCTCATTTAGGAGACGCCCAAGGAGCAGCCTACAATTCAACAGCCGTCTATTTCGCAAGGTATGTTATGCGTGAGCATTTACGATTCCAGCTGGTTAAGATATTATAGCTCCTACAGTTTCTCCCGTACCAGCGCCCGCCGTTGAACCTCCTCCCACCGCTGCGGAGCCTACTGGTCCTGTTGTCGGACCATTTCAGCCTCAGAGCACACCGAGCCCTCCTCCGGACCGTCCTCGCTCAAGGCAGTCCTCTCCGTTCTCGACAAATCGCGCCCTAGTCCAAGACCTCACACTCCCTCCTGTACCAAATCTCGATATACCACCTTCACCACCTGGGTCGCCGGATCCTGTCGCAAACAAAAAATTCGCCCATTTCCTTGATCTGAAGAAACAGGGAACCCATTTCAATGAGAAATTGGCGTCGTCATCATCCCTGAAGAATCCCAGTCTTCTTACCAAGCTACGACAGCATGTGGGAATTGACGAACAAGGGCAATATGCGACGTCTCTTCCGTTGGATATCTGGGATCCATCCGCACTACCGGCGTGGGGTTACAAGGAGGAGCTTTTGAAGAGCCAGCAGGAAGTGAGGAAAGCAATAGAGGAAAAGAAAGCAGCAGGGCAAAGAGAGTCGATCGAGTTTGTGTCTGGCGGGACACCGTCGGGTTCCAGTCGTGGAGGCACTCCATCTAGCGGGAGAGGCAAGAGTAGTCTGTCCGAAAGGGTCGTGAGTGGGTTGAGTCGTGATCACAATGACCCTTCAACACGTCGCCATCCACGGGCAGGAGAGTCTGGCTCGAAGAGAAGCCATTCGAGATCACCGGCAAACCGGCGCAAACGCTCACGCTCGAGATGATCTATAGGAAGCGATCGTTACTATTCTTTGTGCATTGGGTTTGGTTACAGCTTAAATGGGTACGGTTCTGTGTTTGGAGTTGTGGTATGGAGTTTCCCGTGTACAAAGTTCTAGAGCATATGACATTTACCCTTTACCGCATTGTTGGAAGCCTATTTTATGACCGTATCTGAGAAACTGGAAAATGAAAAGAAATAGAAAAGTATAAGAAATCCACATTTAAATATTACGGCTTTTTCATAGAAATTGTGTACTCTGTGATGGCTCCCGCTGAGGCGGGGAGTACTCGCTAAGCGCGGCTCACAGACGCGCGGGCGGAACTGATGCCATGGCCCAGGCCGAGCTCCGTCAGCTCTCCTGCCTAGCTGGAGCTACGTCCGTCACGACGACCTTATCAACCTTTGCCCTCAACGCCGCCAATACCTACATTTCCTTCACCAATATCTTCTGGATCTCGAATAATTGCGAATTAGAAACCCAGGAAGTTGTCACTGGGCTCTCTACCTCCCTCCTCCATACATCCCCACGTCATTCGTCATGAACCACTTCCCAGAAGCCTGGGGCCGTGTGAGTTGCCCGTGCATATAACTCTTCTAGATATGATCGATCCTGGAACTAACAGCTTCGTGTAGCCCAGAAACGATGTATACGGCCCGTATGACCACTCTTACCTGCAGACGTCCGTCCCCAAGACACATACCCAGTCTCCCGCGGTGACGGGAACGTCAGTGGTTGGTGTCAAGTTCAACGGCGGTGTTGCCCTTGCGGCTGATAATCTGGGTACGTACCTTATATCGAAGCTATATGATGGTTAGGAACAGGTCGAGCGTCTAACACGTCCATCTCACAGCCTCCTACGGTTCCCTCGCCCGTTTCACGGATGTGAAGCGCATCCGCGTCTTCAACGAGTCCGCTGTGGTTGGATTCAGCGGCGACGTCTCCGACATGCAGTACATGGACCGACTTCTGAACTCGATTGACATTCGAGAGAACTACTCCGGCAACGGCAACACTCTGAACGCCAAGAACCTCCACACCTATCTTTCCAAGGTCCTGTACAAGCGACGCTCGGAGTTCAACCCTCTGTGGAATCACATTTTGGTGGCCGGGTTCGATGGTGACGGCAAGCCTTTCCTGAGCTCTGCTGACTTGCTTGGCACGACTTTCTCTGCGCCGCATCTGGCGACGGGTTTCGGTGCTCACCTGGCCATCCCCATCCTGCGCAGACTGTTCCCGGAGGATGAGGTGCCGATTGAGAACATCACAAAGGAACAGGCGGTGGATGCACTGAAACAGTGTATGAAGGTCCTATTCTACCGTGATGCGCGCAGTCTGGACAAGTACTCGATAGCGGTGATTACGAAGGATGGAGTGGACCTGAAGCAGGATGAGAAGCTGGAGGCCCAGAGCTGGGCTTTCGCAGAGAGCATCAAGGGCTACGGTACTCAAACAGTCTAGATCTGAGATTTGGAGTTACAGAGAATTTTATACGCGACCAGGAGTCATTGTGCATTCAGAGAATATCAGATCAAATGTCTCGAGACATCTTATGAGACAAGATAATGAAGCGTACTTTATGGTATCAGAATTCACAGCTATAAACCTAAGTTACATGGACCCTGCCACAAAGGGGAGCGACAATCCTCCAGGGACATAGTCTTCATTGTATCTACAGCTTGGAGCCCCTGGCAGAAGAGGGCTTCGTGAACTCCACCTTGTTGGTGCAGCTTCCAACACCCTCCAATGCCACTTCGACCTCGTCGCCATCCTTCAGCCACAGCTGAGGTTTACGGCCCATACCGACACCCTGGGGACTGTTGACATTGTCAGTCATGAAACTTCCCTGGAGGCTTCGTAGCACAGCGTAGAGCAATCACTTACGTTCCAGTAAAGATAATATCACCAGGAACCAAGGTAGTATCCCGCGAAAGGAAAGAGACCGTCTGGGCAACACCAAAGATCATATCCCTAGTGTTCGAGTCCTGCACAATCTTGCCATTCAGCTTGGTCAAGATACGCAGGTTGTTCGGGTTGCGGATGATGTTCGACGACACGATACCAGGGCCCCAAGGCGCCCAGCCATCAAAGCCCTTACCCAGCGCCCACTGGCCACCGCCGCGCTTGAGCTGCCACTCGCGGTGCGAGACGTCGTCACCAACCGCATAACCCAGGACGTAGTCCAGGGCCTCGGACTCGGATACGTTCTTGGCCTCCTTGCCGATAACGATGACCAGCTCGCACTCGTAATCGACTCCCTCGATCTCCTGCGCCATAGGGCCAACGGGGATCTCATCCGTCGGACCAGACAGCGAGGTGACGGGCTTGAAGAACACGACGGGGTACTTGGGAGCGGGCATGTTGGACTCCTTCGCGTGCTGGTCGTAGTTCAGACCCAGGCAGCGCACGGTCTTGACATCGTTTCGGGCCAGAGGGGCCAGGAGGGTCTTGACTTCTGCGACTCGGTCGGTGACGAAATGCTGGCCGAAGATATCACCTTGGATCACACGCGCCTTGGTCGTTTTGGCGACATCGGTGATTCCAGAGGGCAGGATGGCGTCGCCATAGTAGATGTGACCGTCCTTAGCAAGGAAGCGGACGAGGCGCTACAGTAGAGTGAGAGTTAGAGATTGAGTAATATGATGATAGCGCCAGCCACGATCACATCAATTCGCAATGTACAAGTGCATGCGCGAGTTCTATTGAAGCGCGATGCGATTGCGCAAAGCTAGCGGGGAAGCTTGCGATAAAATAAATAGATAGCACAGAGCGAGGGCTGATAACAGATGCAGGTACTTACGCTGAACGCAGGCATTTTTGTTGGCTCTCGAGGTCTAAATATATGTGTATATATACAATCTGTCTAAATAATTCTTGATATATCAATGGAGAGACTGAGATGGTTGAGAGTTGAAGATCCATGGTCAATCGTCATTACCCCGAATCTCGGCTCAGAATGATCATTCGGCCGGGAGCGCCGAGCTAGGTATTTCCCCTCAACCGGGGCGCCGGTTCCGTCTTTTTCCACCTGTGATAGCTAGCTAGCTCTCTCTTCCAGAAGCTTTTTTGCTTGAAACAGACGAAACGCAAACACGGTAATTACTATACTCAATATCGAACGCTCTTGGCTCACAAACACGATCATGGCAAGACTGTCTGGTCTGCAAAGAGAGGTGCTCTCCCTCTATCGCCAATGCTTTCGAGAGATCCGAAAGAAGCCGACGGTAAACAGCTTACCCGATCCATTGAACCTGTCTAGCAGTAACGCAGTAAAGCTGATTGAATATGCAAAAGGATGCCCAGGAGAATTTCAGGAAATACGCGAGGTGTGTGAAGAGTTCCCCGTGTGAATGATGGCTGCAGTATCAACAGGGCCAATCACAGGGAGCAAAACAACGCTGACAAGCTACGCCAGAGCTGAGTTCCGCAAGAACCTCAATGTAAGCAAAAAGGACTTTGCTGCTGTTGAGTATCTGCTGCGCAAAGGCCACCGACAGCTGGAGATGTACTCGTCTCCAGGTATTCGCAATATTGCGCAGTAGTGAGTGCCTTCGAGAAGGGCCGCCTTTGCCCTCTGAAACGGGCCAGAATGGCTGCCACGTGGAAATGGGAGCTTGCTCGAAAACAGTCGAAAGCTCCTTTGACGTTATCCATTTGCCTTGTCACTCTCGAGCGTCTGGCACCTTCGAGATGATTGATATCCAATGCTTCAATGCTCTGCTGAGATGATCACGTGACATCGAAGCTACCAGAAGGTTCCCGCGCGTCGCTTTGTTAACCGCGCGGAAGCGACCCGAACCATCTAGGCTGATCGACGCTAGTGGAAGCAGCTGGTATACTCCAGAGGCACCATGGCTGACAGACATGATCTCACCGTCGTGACACTGCTGGTTGCTTCCAGAATGGGAGCTATTGGCTATATAAACCGGGAGCAGGCCGGTGTATCTGCTCTCTTCCTCAGACCAGAAAACATTAGATCAAGATAATTAGTTGCATGCAATCGAGAACAACTCGACTACTACGACCACTTCACAAGATCTCCAAAGCCACGTCTACTCTTCCTTTCAGAAGAAACAAGAAACAACAACCAACTCGCACAATGGCTTACTTTACGCGATTCCCTTCTGACGACTTCGCTCCTCTCTTCCGTCTTCTGGACGACTACGACAGCCACCGGGCCACCCGCCCAAAGAACACCCAGCAGGTGACTCCCGTCCGCACCTTCGCTCCCAAGTTTGACGTGAGAGAGGCGAAGGAAGGTTACTACCTGGACGGCGAGCTCCCTGGAGTCAACCAGAAGGACGTTGAAATCGAGTTCAGCGACCCCGAAACCCTAGTCATCAAGGGTCGCTCTGAGCGCGAATACACCAAGACCAATGTCGACGAGAACCAGAAGCAGATCGAGGGCCACAAGGCTCACCAGCCTACCGTTGAAGACGACGAAGAGAATGCTGAAAGCAGCGCTGTGACCAAGTCCGACAAGCCATCCGACAAGCAAGTCTCGAAGAACGAGCAGCCTCAGCACAAGTACTGGGTCAGCGAGCGCTCGATTGGTGAATTCCAGCGCACCTTCACCTTCCCGACAAGAGTCGACCAGGACAACGTCAAGGCCAGCCTGAAGAACGGCATCCTCTCCATCTTCGTCCCGAGGGCTGCCGCCCCCACCGCGAAGAAGATCAGAGTCGAGTAAATGCAACCACAACTTCCACACTTCTCCTCTGACTTCCAATCCCACTACGCTTAACGACGTCCTTCCTCACGGCTTGTCATGACCTTGGGTGTTCTTCTCGCATTATGGCTCTCGCATTGTTCTCGCACGATTTCGGAATGCATTTGCACGGGATACGGAGTTAGAACTGGCTTGGGCCCAGGCCTTTCTTGATGACTTATGTACCATAATTAGCTATGCATAGCTTAATAATACAATAACTATGATTAAATATATTTTGTCCTTTCTATCGTAAGAATATTACAAATACGACTTAATAGAAACCAGTCACTGCATTATTCGGATCCGATTGGAGTACCATCCAGCAGTCAGTATTTTACTACTAGACTTAACTCGCTCTTATCGCTATCGTAAATTAATACTGACAGTTCTGTGGTAAAACGGTATGTCCTAGTATGTCTACCTTCTAGCCAGCAACTTCAGTAGTATAGTTTTTGGATGTTAAAGTCCATCGCGTTCGGCGTTCGGGACCCCAACCCCGACCCAATTCCACTACTTCTTTTTCGAGCATTCATATCCTTCTTCAGCATCCTCAGGGTCGTATAAGTCATATAACGCCTCTTTTAGCTTGGAGAATGCCTGACTCGTTACCTTTTCCGAATAACATAAGCATACCTCAATTACCAGTCTAGTTCAAATTCGTTACGTAGCAGCTTTACGCCAGGGGGAGAAATTTCTCTATAGAGATATAGTTAATGTTTAATATATCACGTTATGTATTTCCCTAGAATACGCAACCACCTCAAAAAATGTCCCCTTTAACTCCATATATGTTCTCAATGAGTGATGTGATGTAATGTGATGCAGCCGTTACAATAGATGGTCTCCACAATCCAGGAACTCCGATGATGAAAGGCAGATGAGGTGAGTTATATGAGAAGACAAAACGTCAGAAGATAATCGTATGCGTTAAGGGATGAGAGAAACCTGAGATATTCAGAAAAGACCGATGGGCGCCTGGATGGGATAAAATGGGGAAAAACAACATGATTTCAAATGATCAACTCCGGGTATATATCACTTGGCCACCCTTCCTGAGGAAACGCAGAATGCCAAAGCATGCAGAGGATGTAAATTGAAAAAAAAAATAACCAAATAATGCAACGATCTTAATGATCTAATTCCTGGAACGGTACGTAGATATGTTGTTTGTCTTCAGCTAACGGGATACCCCGTCCTCGAAGCTGAATCGAGAATATCTCCTCTCGTCAACGACAGTTTCGGAAATGGAAGCAACGGACTTCAAACTCTGCGGGCTGCTGAATCTCGGGTATCGATCCATAAAATCGGATCCGCTTGACTCGTTCGAACGCGTGCTGCGTGGGCTCGAGACTCGCGAGGGTATATCGGCAAACGCCTCGGATGAACCGCTGGAGCGAACACTCTTCGGGCTTGCCACTCGGGGTGGGCTCATCATTCGGGTCTGTCTGGTGTATATCTCGGATGAGACACTAGAGCGGGCGCTTGTCGGACTCGTAATACGTGCCTGCTTGTCATATATTTCCGATGAGACTCTCGGCCGGGGACTCAGTGGACTTCTCATTCGCGTGTTCTTGTCAGCAAAAGCTCCAGATGAGATACTTGATCGTCTGCTTCGTGGACTCGTCGGGCTCGTGGGTGTCTGCTTGTCACCCAGAGCAAGAGACGACGTGCTAGACCGTGGGCTCGTTGGGCTTCCGAATCTTGGGTACCGGTCGATGAAGTCAGATCCCGCAGTCGATTCGGGGGAAGGGTCTCGCGGAATCGTCAATTTCAGATTCATACGGCTATTCGTAATGGGTCCTGGCCTCGGTCCGTTGGGACGTGCACTCGGTGGACTCGCCAGTCTAGGCCGTGGCTGCTCAAAAAACAGCTCCGACGCAGGATTCCGTAGGCTTGTCACGTACGGACCAGACTGTGTCTGATATCCTGCCTGGGATTTTGCCATACTGCGGCTTCTGGCGCGGCCACGTGGGGTATCATGTTGTGAAGAGTCATGATTAGTGTCTCCGTTCATCTGCGCTTGGTTTGGTGTGATATCAGAAACTGATCGCTGATGTGCTTGCGCATACTCATTCAACTTGGGGATGCTTTTTCGTCTTTCCTCGGCGCTTGGTATCTCAGCAGGATTCGGTTTCGGCATCGAATCTCTTTTCACTCCATTCTCGACCGGTGCATGACGTGGTCTTCGTTGCTCTCCCCGTCTTGCGTCTCTGGATGGCAATGGAGGGTTTGCAGGTAATGTTGGTTGACTCTTGCTTCCTTCACCTGACATAGAAATTTCCGACCTCCTGTTCCCTAATTTCTCTAGCTTCTGGAGTTCGTCCAAGCTCATAACAGAAGCCAACAGTCCAGATGATCGTCTTTTCTCTCTCTTCCAGATTTCGTCCATCGTAGGCAGAGTCGGGATTGGGGGGACGTCTTCCTTCGGACGTGGAGATCGCTGTCTAGCAGGAGAGCGAGATGCGATCCTATCAGATGCTCCGTTCTTTCCATTATCTTTTCCGGGAGGACCGTGTCTTGTAGGAGGACGAGGAATACGACATTCAGAAGCCGCCCTGGATCCTCCATAAGGATCTGATCTCGCCCTCGGTCTCGATCGAGGCAGCTCGACACTGCGACTACTGCGGGATGCGTGTTGCACCCTTCTTACATCGAATGATGCTCCCTTGTCCGCAGACAGGTCCGCTTTCGTGAGAGAAGGCCTAGACTCTCCAGTCTTTGCTTCAAGAAGCAGGTTCTTGATGCCATTCTTCAACTGGCTTGTAGAAAAGCGACGCTTGCGACGAGAGTCGTCGTCCCCATTGTCCTTTCCACGTTGACCCTTATGTCCTGCAGCTGTACCAGGCGGCACAGAAGGCACACTGGCAGGGTTGAGATCGGCATAGAAACGAGGCGGGCTATTCTTCCCACTGCTGGGCGGACGAGGAGTAGAACGTGATTTCCGTCCTGTTCTGAAGCGGCTCATAGATCTGGCTCTGGATTCCCTCTCGCGACACATAGTTGAGGCCTCTACGGGTTCTTTCTGCTCTCGTCGACGAGGCTCGCGTGATCTTGGGAGAGACAGATCTCGTGGCCGCGTCAGTTCGGTACTGAGTCTCTGGAATCGCGTGGGACGGCGCACCGTCGCTTCCCCTCCAAATTCACTCAGTTCTGGGCTGCTCACTTTCCGGGACGCTTTGCTGGTGTCTGCAGGCTTGTCACTCGAGCCTTTCTTGGGAGGTTTGTCAACGCTGATGCCAGATGAGCGCCAGTAGGGATAGTGTTGCGAAGGGTGGGAGCTGAATGAGTCCCTCTTCTTGGTTTCTGGGATCGACCAGATAGAAGTCGTGGAACTGTATCCAGAATCAGATTTATCGCCAGCTCGAGAGCGTCGCGCCTGCTGCATACCGTTCTGTATGGCGGAGTCGCTGCCAGCAGGCAACTCTAATTTGGAACGACTCGTTTCAGAGGAAGTGATATCGCTGTCAGTGAGGTGGATTGCTTCATCATCTACACGTACCGGAAACAAGGCACTGTTCCTGGGAGGCGTAGGAAGTGTGGGCGACTTCTCAAAGGAAAAGGGGCTGTCAGGGACGTCATTCTTCTCGATTGCTTTTCCGTCACCGGATTGCGAGGAGATCTTCAGTGTTGACGGAGGGCTCGAGACGATCCTCTGATGACGGCCACGGGGGGTGCTTGAAAGTGATGACTCCGGCTCAGCAGCAGGGCGAGCTTTGGGCAGTCCGTGGGAGCCTCCTGTCGGGGGAGAGGTTGCCTGTTCATCTGCATCCTGGTCAAACCGGGGGAAACGGGTGTCACTCTTGCGATACTCATCGCGGCTGCGGCTGGACTCACTCGAACGGTCACCAGGCCGCTTGGCTGGTGGGGACAGGCCCTGTCTGATGGAACGATCACTGGATGACGGAGAGGATGCGCCATTGACGACCCGTAGAGATCCAAATCGAAGAACCCCGAGTTGGGCATACTCATGCTCATTCGGGGAGGATGCCCCAATCGGCTGGGAGGCTGTTGGCGGACTCTCCAGAAACAGACCGTCTGGCTCATAGAGCGGCCACTGCGACGTTCTTGAGGCCTCAACGGAATGGCTGCTGGCGTTCAGGGGTTCGGAGTAGGAATGGCGATACGCACTCTCCGGCTCTCTGGTCGCGAGACCTGGCGTGAGCAGAGATTTGCGACGGATAAGCGAGAAGCGGTGCGCATCGCCTGACGGGAAGTCCTGGTGGTACTTGGGATCCTCCGCGGGGCTTTCCTGGATGGCATGCTGGAGGTCCTGGGGCTCGAAATGGTAGGAATGAATCCTTTGGGGCTGGATGCGTGCCAACGGCAGACGAGTTCGACTCGATTCGGCAAAGGAAGACCGCCGCACCGAGAAATTGGAGGCCTGGGAACTGGAGCGGGACAGCTGGCGGGAGGGTCCGCCAGCGGAATCCCCGATGTATGACCAGCTCCGGTTTCCGCGGTCGACGGGAGTCCGCGGCGGGCCCTCGAAGCTGGCTACCGAATAGGAAGGAAACGACTGCACCCGCCGATGTCCGCGCTCGTCATTGGCGGAATCCAGCGCGATGTCTGGAGCGGAATTCCTGGTCCAAGGATCCCGCCAGTCCAGCGGAGGGCGCGCGGAGGATTCCCTCTGCGGGGTTTCTGTGCTGGGGGCGTTTGCTTTCATCAAGCTCGAGGAGGAATTGCTCCGAGGAGGTTTGGAGAGCCGGTTTGATGGCCGTCGTTGCTGGCGCTGACTGCTTTCTAGCGGCCGCTGGGTCGACTGAGAGCCTCCCATGACGATACTGACTGGGGAGATGGGGAACACGGTCAAGCAGGAATGTTTCCAAACCAGGGCCTACTGCCCCTTCTCTCCGGTGTACATGGGATGGGAATGGATAAAACGAGAGGTATGATGCAGCACGTGTTTGGCGGTGATGAGTTCCTCAGAAGTATAGAATTGGAAAAGAGAGAACTCTCAAGCACAACGACAATCCCCTTTTCTCTTGCTTGTTTTGCAGTGTAAACCAGCAATTCTGTAACAACGTCCAAGATAGTATGCCGCGTAGATATCTGGAGCTTGTCCTGCTCTGTGTTCTTTTGCCCTGTCCTGTCCTATCCTCTCTGTCTCGATCTATCCTGACCTGGCCCGACTTCCTGGCCGCAGTCTCGTCTCCGCGGGAGAGAGTCTGATGGGTGAAAAAGCAGCAAAACCCAAGCAAGAAGAAGAAATTATTGAAGTAGCTGTCTGAAAGAGTCGGTCGACGAGTCTGGCGCACGGCCTGGCCACAACACGGGCTGGCACGACTGGATCGGAGGGAACAGCTAAGGATGCAACTAAACAGGGAGTGCAGGTTTCAGCATGAAGAGGGGCGTGCATGAAAAGACTAAGAAGTGATAATGATTCTGTACTATCTAGAGCATCTCTACGTGAGCAGTGCTGAGCAGTCCTTAATAAGACTTATTATCGTGACAACCAGACTGATCCGAACCCATGCATGCGGGGTGGTTCTCCATGGCCGATCCCCTTTGCGATCGAAGACGGTAACCGTTTTCTGCTTCATTTCTGACGCCATGGAGATGGCCACAATGGACATTGTTTTGCCCCTTGTTTGTTTTGGAGTGGTACTGTCTCGGGACGGATCTGACCCGGAGAGCAGAGTGCGTGTTCCCATTGTTGACGGTGGATGGGATGAGTAGTGTAGAGAGGTCAGTTAGCTATCTACTGGATCTTGGCCGCAAGCAGCAATATGATAATACGCCAGAAACTCCAATCACTGCGCATCGGCACGCACGGGCAGACTAAATGGACTAGACAGACGCTGTTCGGATTCCGAGACAAGCAAAAATGCCAGCGAAACCGACCGGGATGAGCCTGCAGCCAACGATTGGCCGGGAATCCCTCACCACTTCCCGCATCCGGCGCGAAAACAGGAATTGCGAGATCGATGAGAGATTGCACATCGACGAGGAGCACTCTGTACCATGGAAGCAGAATAATTACCACGCACTGTCCATGTGCCTGGGGGAGGGGATTATGGTTTGGATGAGAGACAAAAAGAAAATCGCGCGTCCGATCAGACAATGCCCGAGACAGCCCCGACGAGACCGCCAGATGTCCAGTAAATAATAGGAAAGGAACTTGTGCGATGGGTGAATGAACGCGCAGGTAAGCGGTGACGCTTGCGGGGAGCTCTGATTCAGCGTCGAGCTATTATTCAGGACTAAAGAGAATGTGGTCGAGTCTTGACTAGGTATCTTAGCATTCACCTCAAGCTTTAGCTCCAGATGATCACGATGGCTAGGATGGTTACGGTGTACTACTTGTCTGCTCTATCTCTACCTGTCAAGAACAATGGTGAATCAACTATCAACTACATAGTCAAGAAGACGGAGTGAGATGCTTCAGCTAACTCGTGCGTCTGCAGCTGCATTCGGTTTGTCAAAGTCTATGCTTGAGATGATCAACCCATCTACTCCATGCACCAGTAGTTATGCTATACTTATCATTGCAGCACGGTGCAGCGCACCGCATCGCATGGGGCATGGATGTAGATGCCTAGTCTATCTAGATAGTCTTCTTCTCATCCTATCAGGGCCACAGCTGACACAAGCTATGTCGATCCGGCCGTAGGTATCGCCATCGTCCACGTTGAGGATGAATCCATCCATACCAATTGGACTGGAATATTCTCTCACGCTCATCATTCCTGAGATGTCTTTCACATAGGATCCGGGGGTACAATCATTACTCTTTGGATAAAGCAATTGTTTGGTTGAAGCACGTAACCACTGAATTAGGTAGTTAATTATCTCACTCCGCCAAGCCTTCTCCCACCAGCCTCTTTTCTTTCTTTCCTTCTCTCTCTTTCTGACTTCCTCTCCAGCCCCGCCCAAACACGCTACCACCAGCATTCCGATGGTCTCGATGCGTCCAGTCTCGAACCACCACAGCCAGCTGCTTGTCGATCGGACTACCTAGACACGCAAATCGGCCAGTGCTCTTTAGGCTTTAAGCTTAGTTTCACTTAGCTTCTGCGGACCTAGTTCATGTTGAGGTAAGCCGTGCATTCTTTTTCCGATGCCGTGATTCCATACTACCTTCCCCTCACCCACTCTATGTTTTCGATCGATTATCGGTCGGAATTGTCGAAGATCCCACGGAGAGCAACGTCTTTCATCCCGAGAAGCTCTGCAGAACAACGCTGTTATCGGGGGAGGCAGTCCGTATCCGATCACGAATTTCCCATGTCCGTTCTGTCAATATACGCAATTCAAGGCCCTGTCTTTTATTACATTCGAGTAATATTATTCTCGACGATCTAAGTGATCATCTAAATATCCCATTATACCTTTCCAGTTTTGCCACAGTTGCCATCATCATTCACGTTGCAAGCTACTTTTCTCCCTGCTCATAGTCCGTGACTGCCGTCATGTGCTAGTTCAAGTAGCATTCATACTATTAGACTCATAATTCAAACATACGAAACTTTTATAGCTGACACAGTATTCTATGAAACAGAGCCAGAAGCCAGATCGTAAAAGAATAAGATCGACCTCCTGCGAAGATTATAACCCAACCCACCTCTCAACATCTTATCGATTACGGAGTAATTAGCCCCTCAATCCACCAGGATCCCTGCGTTAAACTACTTTACTGCGGCTGTTATCAAAACACCCACTCAAGCTAACTAGTAAGGTTACCTAGCTAAACCTAGCTTCGCTTCGCTTAAGCGCAGTAACTCCTCGAATACGTACTTGCGTTGACTGTGAGTTAACTAGTTGCCGCAGCAGAAGGCAGGGCCAATGCGAAAAAGACAGGTCTAGTTCGAGAAAAAGATACTATCACTATCACTACCGCTGCCACTGCTGCTGCATATTACCCGCCCTGTCATGTTGTCGGATTTCCCATTTCTCACACCTGCCGAGTTCGACACTGCCTGCCGTGTCTTCGTCGGCCGAGTCCATGCCCTCGGATCCCCGGCAGTGCTGGGGTGGACGTCGGTTCGTTGGCAGGACCGGCTTCATGATCAGTACCAGGTATGATGATCTCTTTTGATTTTCTTTTTATCGGGGGGGGGGGGGGGGGGGGGGGGGGGTTTT
>JAPVCB010000021.1:609850-724166 GCA_029606185.1 Paecilomyces formosus | reverse complement strand
ATATAATAAGATAATAAAATAGATAATTAGATTATTTATTAAGAGATATGCTTATTAGATATACTATTATTATATTAAGCCTATTTAGAAGTACTATAGGGTCTAAAATAAATAAATTTTAATATAATAATATATTTAATTATATAAATATTATATCTTTTGCTAAAACTACGAGCAGTTATATATATATTATTGTAATTTTCAGGTTAATATATAGATTAGGTTACATTCTTCTATACCATATGAAACAATATAGGGATATTGCATCTCCATATGTCCTATAATATATCTAATTCCAACCTTAGAAATTTAATGCAATAACTGCATATCTACTTATATAATAATATATTAATTTTATAATTAAATATAATATTTATCCTAAAAAAACTAGAAGATAAGCCTAGCTTATAAGCTTAGCTCAAGGTTACATATTAGTTATTAACTAATTGCAATATATATTAGGGGTCTTTATTAGCTATCTATTCTTCTTAAATACTAAAGTAAAATTATAAAATAATATTTTTTTTAGCCTATATATACTTTTCTTTTTTAATAAATCTTATAAAATAACTACTTTAAGTAATTCTTTATTATACTAGCAACTCCATTTATCTAGTTTTATTAATAATAGTACTAATATTACTACTGAAACTTCAAATATATCTTATTAATAAAAGAAAAATAGGATAATCTTTACTAGAACTATGCTAGAGCCTCTGCTATAATTAATATATATATAATATTAATATATTCTTTAGATAAAAGAAGATGCTAAATTATTTAAAAGTTAATAGCAAATAATACTATTTTATAATGCAATTATAAATATATTAGGGTTAAAACTTAGATATCTGAATTGGAATAGCAATCTTTGTAAACAAACCAATTCTATATAGTTATATTTTTAAGAAGTTATATATATTAGGATTAATAAACTATATATTATATGTTCTATATGTAGAATTATGATATTATATCCTACTACTTATATAATGGGGACTTTAACAATAATATAATATATAAATATTAAAAAATATTACAATCTGCAAAGAAAAAGGCCTATACCTAATTAGTAATTTTTAGATGCTTTTATTTAAAAAGTAAGTAATTTCTTTAGGATCCTATAGAAGGCTTCCTTAGCATACCCCTAGATTATTAATATATATATATTTTATAGAAGTATTATATTTAATAACTAGAATTAGGTCTATTATTTAGCAATAAAGCTTTTTAAGAGGCTCTTCTTTATTATATAATTATAGCAAATATACCTTTCCAATATATTAAAATGCCTAAATTTATAGATCTTTTAAATTTTTATTATTTTAAATTATTAATACCTAATTGCAAAGTACTAAAGACTAATATTAATAAGAAATATATATATATTTAAGGAGAGATTATATAAGCTTTATTATTATAAACCTATATTTCCCTTATATTAGATATATAGTTAAATCTAAATTATTTTTCTTTCCTCTTGATAATTGCCTACTATATTAATAAGGATTAGCAATACTAAGAAACCTTACTAGCTTTTTATTTATTATTAAGCTTATATACTAGAAAAAGTTTATTATAGAGTATATTCTTAGTACTCCATAATTATAATATAATATCTAAGTTACTTGCTATAACTGCTAATAATATATTTAATAATATATATATAGCTATCTTTCTAAAAAAGGAATTATATAACTATTAGATTAAATAGGACTATAATATTAGATTAATTCACTACCTTATATATATAATTTAATTAGCCATTAACTAACTTTTTCAGGTTCTGAAAGTAGTTATAAAAAATAAAATAATCAATATAAAATTAAAAGAATCTTAACTAGCAAAGATTACTAATAAGACTATTTTTAAGAATATATTTATAAAGGTATAACCTTATATTATTCCTATCCCAATATATATTAATATTAATAGATTTAAATACTTATTATTGCTATTAATTTATCTCTATAATAATTAGAATTTTTCAAATAATATTAAGATTTGGATAAGTAAATTTATTATAACCCTAAATATATATATTCTTCTATTTATATTGGTCTAATCCAAGATATCAAAACCTATTAGGGTAGTGCTTATGATATACTTAAATATGCCTAGGAAATGAAGCTTGCTATTAATTGCTAGTTAAATATAGAATAAAACTATAAATAATATATAATATTAAAGTTGAAAGATAATAAATAGGCTTATATAAATATTTTATTAATAATCTTGGAACCCTTTTCTAAGATTACTTAATATATTAGTATATTATATTTGCTAAGTATTTATAAGATATTCTATTTATATAATTATCTTTTTGAGTATTTAGAATCTACTAAAAAATAATAGACTATTCTTTATTAAAATAAATAAAGTATAGTCCTTATAGCTACTATTAATACTACTAAGGATAAACTAGCTTATTATTATAGCTAGATAGAGGGTAAAGCTAATAGATTTTATATTATTACTATAATTCTTAATCTAATTAAAAAGTTAATATTTTATTAGGTAAGTTTCTATTACTTTATACTATATAGGTTACTAATTAGATCTAATAGTCTAGTTAATAGGGTCCTGCATATAAAGAGTAATATTATAAAGAATTTTTAAACTATTATAATATATACTATAAATATTATAAACCTATTCTTATAATATTGCCTACCTACTAACTAATAATTAAATATAATAAAGAAATTACTAGGCTATCTTTTATTAATTAATTAACCTCTACTAATCCTAGGTCTTATAATAAAAAATAATTAAAAACAGAATAATATCTATAAAATTCTATCTATATATTTAACTCTAATAATTTAAATTCTAGAGATATTTTATAATAATAGTAATCTCTTAAATACTATTATCTAACTCTGGCTTAAATAGCTTAAGATATTTTATCTATTCTAGCATTTAAAGTAGGTATAAAATATATCTTTAGTACTTATTGTAATATTTACTATTATTAATGTAATTAGCTTTATGGCCTAATAATTAAAAAAATTATAATATTGAAAGCATAGGGTTTTAAAAAATAATATTCTCTCTTTATTTCTATAATCTCTAATGATATATCTATTGATAATATTAGTAATATTAATATTAATTAAAAACCTTTAGTTCTTAAAGTATATACTGCACCTTCTTAATATTTAGATATTAAATCTAGTAATAGCAAAATAGATAATAAATTATTAGCCTAAATAGCTCTTTAGGCATCCTGGGGAAGCCTTTCTTAATATGCTATATTTAATATTATATATTATACTAGTTTAATATAATAATATTCTGCCTATTTTACTAGCCTAGGTAAGCTTTATTAATTAAGTCCTTTGCTATTCTATTAGGTCTGCTAACCTTTTATCTACTCTATTAGTTAATTAATATTAATCCATATATTATTTCCCTTCCTTTAGATAATTATATAGAACCATATTGACTATATAGTTATTTAAGATAAATATCTAATATATTAGGCCCTCTAACTATATTATGGCTAGAGAAGTAGCTATCCTTTTGCCTCTTACTTTCTAGGTTATAGAGAGAGTTAGCCCTTCTTATATTGGCTAGAGTGGTTTCCCTTTTTTAATATATTTTTTATTAGTAATCTTATAATATATTAATGGCTAGAGCTATCCTTCTATAATTATCTTATTTTTTAAAAACTAATATATATATAGACTGCTTCTGTAGCTTTACTAAGAATTCTTATAAAATAGAAATAGATATAAGAGAAATAAAGGGAGAGCCTCTCTATAATATATCCTAGCTCTTACCTTATCTTTAGGGCATTATTTTTAGGAACTTATTGCTTGCCTATCTGCCTGCTTGCCTGCTCTAGCTGCATTGCTTTCATAAGATAGAAATAGATATAAGAGAAATAGTTAATAAGGTTAAGAAGGGAGAGCCTCTCTATGGCATATCCTAGCTCTTACCTTATCTCTAGGGCATTACTTTTAGGGACTTGCTACCTACCTGCCTGCCTACCTGCCTGCTTGCCTGCTTGCCTGCCTGCCTGCTCTAGCTGCGCTGCCATAAGCCGCATAGCCATATATTGCAATAAGGATAAAAGAAGGTTATTATCTTATTATTTCTCTAGGGCTATATTTACCTAACCTTTGATTAGTATTCTTTTCCTATATTAGTCTATTTATTATAATACTCTAGATATTAGCTACATCTTTAGAATCTAAGTATTGACTACACCTATAGCCTATAGCCTTTAGGATCTAGATATTAATTATACTTTTATATATTAATTATATCTTTAGATATTAGCAAACTCTATAGAGTTATATACTTTAAATAATAATATATTTAATATTTATTCTATAATCTTAATAATAGAGTATACTATAATTATCTATAATATATATTTCTTTAATTTTATAGATTACTATATACTATATAATAATATGAAATATTAAAAACCATACTAACCTAAATAGGCAATATAAATCACATATTGGGCTCACAAGCTGAGCTCGCGAGCTAGGTCGAGTTCGGACCCTTGGCTTAACTCAATGAGCTAAGCCTATACTCTCGGCTCAACCCAGTGAGCTGAGCTCAATCTCTCGGCTCAACCTAACCCAATGCCTACCCTATAAATATAGCAATATTAAATCCTAGTCTTATTATTTTTTAGGGCTATTTTAAATAGTTATCCTTAATAAAGCTTATTAATTATAAAATATAGATTTATAATAAGCAATAATAGTAGCTTCTCTTTTTATAAATTAATATTTATTCTTAATAATAACCTTACTTTTTAATATAATTAAAGACTTTAAAAGACTAATGCTTTTTTTAATTAAGTTATCCAATAATTAGCTCTAGAGCATATTTAGCATTCCTCCTAAATTTAATCCTTTTAATATTAAGGATAAAGACTCTTGCATTATCTTTTGGCTAACTTACTATATTATTAATTAGTTTATCTAGGATAATGCAGAGCTAATAGGCAGTACTATTAGGTATTATATTAACTTAATATAAATTAAATATTTTATTTATAAATATTTATTATCTTTTAAATCCTCTTTTAGAATAATAAAGTTATTAGTAATATTATTCTCCTTATATATATATTATATTTAGAGCTCTCCTTTATAGCACTTAAATAAGCCTAATATAATCTTTAGCATATAAGCATTTATAAGAAATTTATCTATAAATACTTAGATAATTAGTTATATTAGAATATAAGAAAATATTAAGAGCTTATTCTTATTAGATTATAGCTATAGCTATACTTTATATACTAATATCTTTTAGCTAAAAATGCCAGAAAATTAATAGTATAAATATATAGCAAATGCTTTACCAAAAAATAAATAAAAATCACTAATAAGTCTAAGCATATAATTTGCCTAAAAAATATATATAAAGAAATAAATAATACTACCTAGACTATTAAAAGTATTAAGAAGTCTCTATTACCTATAAAAGACTTCCCTAGTATTCTCTATATAAAAGATATTATAAATTATATTACCCTCCAATATCTATTATAAGGATCTTCTAAACTTAAAGCTTTATTCCCTATTATTTATGATTAGGTCCTTTACTATAATAAAAAATTAGTAATTTAATATTTAAATCCTGCTTAATAGTTTTTTATTAGGACTGCCTTATATTTATATAATATTAATACTTATATTTTCTATATAGAGTTAGACTATTTTAAATATAAAATATTTATTTAATCTTTTTATTCTTAGCACTCTTTATATTATATTCTTATATATTCTTATTATATAAACTTAGTAAGGTCTAACCTCTAGAACCTTTATTATAATATATACCTATAGGATATCCTAATATTAAATTGCTATATCTAGCAAGCTATTAGTTAGGTTTAATATCTTAATTAAATATATATTATTAAAGTCTATAACTACTATCTAGAGAAATCTTTTAATTTCTATTAATTATTATTAAATCTTAATAAACTTATTCTAAGTTTAATTATAAAACTTAATACTAATATTATTAAAGTAAACTATAATCTAGAAAATAAATTTCTTAACCTTAATAAATAAGTTAAGAACCTAAATAATATGCTTTTATTTATTAAGCTAGAGCATTATATATATATTAAAATATTTTTATATTATATAATATAAAATAATAATCTTATTTATAAATTAGTAGATATACTAAAGTCTAGGTTAAGGAATATTTTATAAAAAATTAGAGATTAGGAATAGGACTTTACTAAATAGTATAAATAAGGAGTAATAGATTTTATTCTAGCTCTAGAAATAGAAAAAAAGATTTAGCTTTAAATTAAGTAAGTTTATATAATTAGAATAGTTTTTAATTAGGATTTTAGGATTATTAATTTAATATTTTTATTTCTAATCTATTTTATATTATCTTATAATTTATTATATATATGCTTATATAGTAATAATATATATAAGGTTTAAGCTAAGCTCGCAAGCTTATAAGTTGAGCTAAGCTAAGCCAAAAAGCTTAGCTTAATAAGTTAAGCTAAGCTAAGTTAAGCTTTAATTTAACTTATTACTTATCTTACCTAGCCTATTCTACTTATATTACTTTTATTATTTAATAATAATAATAAAGATTTTTTTATACTAGCTTAGCCCTATCTTATTTACTTTTTATTCCTAGTGCTTTTACTATCTTCCTTAAAAGATAAAGATAATTTATTTATTCTTTTTTTAAAAGAAAAAAAGGAGCTGCTTTAGGCCTTTTATTATTTTTCTTATTCCTCCTTATGCTTATTTTTTTTAAAAGAAGAAAAAAGAAAAAATAAGAAAGAGGAATAGTCTAATATAATACTGCCCTTTAAGGCTAAGAATCTATTTCCCTACTAATATTATCTTTAGGGTATCCTAAAGCACCCTATGTTAGTAAAATATATTTTTAATATTAAATAAAGGTATAATTATTATTAAAATTTATATTAGAAGTACTTATCTATAAATATAATATATTATTTAATTTTTATATTATTTCTTAAGCTTTCTTTAGCATATCTTATTAATTAGTATTTTAGGTTCCTATAGATATTTTATACTAGGCTAGGGCTTATTATTTAATATATATTACTAATATATCTTTTATAGAATATTAAATTCTAATATAAAAATTTTATTCTATTTTTTTTTTTAGTAGGGGAAAGGTAATCTATATAAGGGCCTATACTTAATATCTCCCTACTTATTAGGAATAAGTATTAGGTATAGTCTTTATAGTAGTAATCCCTCCTTTATATAAAATTAAGGTAGAGTTAGTAATTTTTTCTTCTTAAATATTATAGAGCTTTATATTATATAATATAGCTATATCTCTATTTACTATTCTAGCTTCTCCTTTTAGGAAAATACTTAACTTTTTTAAATAAGTTATAGTTTGCTAAAGACTTTATTAAATATTAATATAATATAATATTTAGATTTATTATTAATTTATAGCCTTTAAGTTTTTCTATACTTATTTTTTAGGTATCTCTTAAATTAATAATATAATATTTTTTTAATACCTTTAAGCTAATTTAGATAGTTTCTCTTTTAGTATTTTTAATATATATTTTAGTATTAGGCCCTTTTTAAGTTAATAATATTTATTTTCCTCTTATATTTTCTTTTTTTTAAAAGAATATCCTTTATATTTTCTTATAATATCTATAATTATTTTTAGATTCTAATCTTTATATTTTTATAGTAAATCTTAGGCTCCTTTTAAATTAGATTCTATTTCCTAAAAAATTATAATTATAGGAATATCTTTTTTAATATATTAAATAATATATTTATTTCCTTTTTTTTTTACTTTTAATATACTTTTAACTTCCTACTGCTCCTTATCCTTAACCCTTATAGGGTTAGGATTCTTAATCTCTCCCCCCTTTGCATAATAGGGCTCTAATAAGAAAATATAAAATATAAAATATATACTTCTATATTATATAGATAAATCTAATTTATATACTTATTTGCCCTATACTATAATAATTTTAAAAAGTCTAAAAAAGTAATTATCTAGCTTATAGCTAGAATATAATACCTTAATATATATTATATAAGATATTATCTATTATCCTATTAAAAATAATATAGGAAGTTATTTTTAATTATAATAATATTTTTATTACTCCTTTATATTCTAAAGTTTTTTAATAAGTATTTTTTATATACTTTTTAAGGCCTTAACTCTATTAAGTATACTTTTAGCTTTGCCAATTTTTATTAATAGGTTAATATCTAGGCATAATTTAAATATATATCTTATAAATACTTCTATAAGGGCTATATTTATTATATTATATCTAGATTTATTATATATTAATTATGCTATAGGTAGCAAGCTTGCCTAATTATTTTATTTAAAATTAATATATATTTATAAGTAATATTCTAGGACTTAGTTTTAATATTTTATTTATTTATCTATATATATATAGAATACTATAGATAGGCCTCTCCTTATGCCTATATAATTATATAGTATAGACTAATATTTATTAATAAATAATAATCCTCTATTACTAATTTATTTAGCTAGAATCCTATAATTCTTAAAAATTATATCTAGTATTAAATTTATTAAATTTAATATATCTATCTCCTTTATATAAGGGATATAAATTACCTATTTTAATAAAAGGTTTATTATTACTAATACTATATTATATATTATACCCCTTTATTATAAAGGAGGTAGTCTTATAATAAAATTTAATAAGATAATTTTAAATAGCTTTGCTAGGATTAATAAAGACTCTAGCATATTATAAGGCTTATAATATTTAATAATAGTCTTTTGGCAAATATTATATATTTTAATATATTCCTTAATATCCTATATTATCCTATGCTAGAAATATTTATAGGCAATATTATCTTTAATATATCTTATATTAAAATATCCCCCTATAAGGTTATTATAATAAATATATAAGACCTCTTATTTTATTATAGCTTCTCTAGGGATATATATATATCCCTAATATTTAAATAAGCTATCTTTACCTAATTTCCAGGTTAATTATTTAGCCTATATATTTATATTTTCCTTATTATATTTTTCCTTTATAAATCTGCAAGCAAAGGTATCTTTTTTTATTTAGCTTATATAAGGTCTATAAAAGGTATAATTATAATATTATTATAGATTATCTTAAGCCTTATAATTATTATTATTAGGACTTATAATATTAGGAATTTTAAAATTCCTATATTATTAATAATATAATCCTTAATTATATCTATATTTTATAATATACTAGTCTTTTTATTAATAGGTATTAGTCTTCCCTTTAAGAATTTAGTATATACTATTAACCCTATCTTTAAGGGTTCTAACTTTATTTTTTTTTTTTAGTCTAATAGCTACTTTATATAGTAATTTTTCTCTTAAAATAAATAATAATATATACTTCTCTTTATTAGCCTTATAATCTAAGTATTTATTAAATATATTTATAGGATTTTTTAGTCCTACTTTATATTCTATTATAAAATTAAAAGTATTAAAGTATTTAGCCTATCTAATCTAGTACCTTTGAAACTCCTTTATAATTTAAAAAGTATATAGGTTAGCATAGTTAAATAATATTATTATTAGGTATTAGCTTCTTTCTAAATAATATTTTTATTACTTAAATATATTTATTATTACTAGTAATTCTCTATTATATATCTTATAGCTATATTTAGCTAATATTATCTTTCTTAACTAATAGGCTATAAAATATTATTACTAGTTATCTTTTTATAATTATATTAGGATTACTAAAAGAGCAAATCCTAATATATTAGGTTTTATCCTAATCTTTTATCTAGGATTAAAATATTATAATAGAAATATACTTATAAATAATTTTTTTTTAGCTTTATAAAGGTATCTTTAGCCTCTATTATTATTATAAAATATATAGAAGAAATATTAAATTCTATTCTCTTCTCCTATTATAATATTTTTAATCTCTTTTTATATATTACTTATATCCCTCTTATTAATTCTATTAAAAGTATATATACTTAAGAAAATCCTTTTATAAACCTATGATAAAAATTAGCAAATCTAAGGAATACTTAAATATTATATATATTCTAGGGTTCTAGCTAGGACATAATTATCTTTATATATAATTATTCTATCTGTACTCCCCTAAGACTAATTATATAGCCTAGGAAGTTAACAATATTAATATTAAAAGCGCATTTCAATAATTTTGTATAAAGCTTATACTGGTGCAGTCTCTCTAGGACTAAATATATATATCTTTTATGCTCTTCTTTTTAAGTCTAAGAAGATAAGAAAGTTTTTAGGACCCCTAGCCTTGGAGGGTAGTGCTATGCTGGACTGCTCCTCTTCCTTATCTTCTTCTTTTTCTTCCTCCAAGGAGGATAGGCGCAGGGGGGGGCAAGGGGAGCAATAGGAAGCCCAAGGTAGCTCCTCTTTTTCCTCTAAAGAGGAAATAAATGAGTTATCTTTGTCTTCCTAGAATAGCATGGTATTAGCCTAGGTATTGCAAGATTAATTGCTAGAGAATTATTCTTCTAGTGAGGGTGCACTTAAGAAGTCACATAGGCATAGGTATTATATGACCTAGGGATAATACCCTGCATTATTCCTAATATAGTTTTATATATAGTGTGCGCCTTACAATATAATAAGGAAGTATATTATTCTAAATATAATAAGGAAATATAATATAAAAGTTATAATAATAGCTAAATAACTTAATATAAAGCTAATAGGCTTAGGGTTCTATAAGTTAATTAAAATATACTAATAGGTAATTATTAAGTACTAGCTTAAATTTAGTTATATCTAAAAGACTTAAACTCTAATATCCTAAGATATTTAATAATTCTTTAGAGGAACTATACTATTAGATAATAGAGTTTAATAAATAGCTTAATAATAAAAGGCTATATAATATAAAGAAGTAAGTTACCTATTTATATTTATATATAAAAAAATATATTAAGCAATATTTAATAATATTTAAAATTAATAATCTTAAGAACCTTATTTTTATTAATTATATAATCCTATATTATTAGCTACTAGACTACTATAGGCTAGCTAATATAAATATAATAATAGCTTAAAGAATATATAATTTATATTAATACTATAATTAATTACTATAAGACTTTATTGATAATTTTAAGATTATTATAATAAATCTTAATTAAAATAATATAATACTTAATAATATATTTAGCAAGAAATTAATATTATATATTATTTATAAAATTTATTAAGGTTATTTTGCTTATCTACTAAACTCTTATATTGAATAGAAATACATAGTATAATAAATAAAATTATATATAAATAAAAGCTATAAATATAGGGATTACTCTCTATAAAAATAATAAAGATATTTTAAATCTAATAAATTATAAAATACTAAAAATTATTCTTTATAATAGGAAATATAGGAAATATTATAATATAATTATAAATAAGACTAGTATTATTCTTTCTAGCCTATAAGGAGTAATAAGAAATATATATTATCTAATAATAAATAGAAAAAGCATTAAAATAAAGGTTTATATCTATATTATAATAAAAAAAGATATTAGGAAAAGCATTATTTTAAGACTTTCTAATTAGCAAAGAGTCTACCTACAATTAATATAAAAAACTAAATAGGGGATTAAGGAGATAAGCCTATTCTCTCTCTAATAGGCCTAAATCTATTACTAAAATATTATTACTAATAAATATTAATAATATTAAAATTAATATATTATCTTTATATATTTCCCTTTTAAAATAATTTATAATAATAGTATTAGTATCTATATTACTTAATTAGGATAGTACTACTATATTTATAGTATTAATTAATAGTAGTATAGATACTAATTACATTAATATAATTATAATAAGAAGGATATAGAGGTTATATCTAATATTAAGTCCTATATTATTACTAAATATATTAGATATTAATAATTTATAATTAATATTTACTACCTAATATTATTATAAACTATACTATATAATTTTAAATAATAAAACTAAGCTTTATATATTTTATACTATTCTAATATTATTTAACCTAATCTTTAGATTTCTATAGCTATTAGTAGAAAATCTATTAATAGATTAGGATTAAAATTATATTTCCTAATAGCTAATAAAGAAATTGCAATTAGATAATTTATTACTTATTAAATAATATAAAAAGGATTCTATAAATAAAAATATAAGGAAGAGGTTTACTTCTTTATGAAAAGTAAGATCTTTATTAATAATAATGAATTTATAGAATAAGGATAATATAATAATTATAGAAATATTAATATAATATATAAACCTAGCTAAAGTATTTAGTAAAGCTAAAGCTAAGTCTTTTTCCCTATAGAGATTAAGAATTAATTATAAAATTAACCTAATAAAAGAAGAAGTAATACCTTATAATCTATATTATTATTTATTAAAGTAAGAGATAAGGATATTAAATAAATTCTTAGATATAGATTTATATAGGGAAATTATTTAATTATTAATAATATTATATGCTTTAGCCTTATTATTTATTCCTAAAAGCATAGAGCTATAATTATATATAGATTATTAATTACTTAATAAAAAAACTATAAAAAATAAATATTTAATTCTTATAATAAATAATCTATTTTTTTATCTTAGAATATTAAGGTTTTTACCTAATTAGACTTATACTTAGCATATTATCTAATTTATATTGCAAAAGGCTATGAATAGAAAATAATATTTTATATAAAGTAGAGTCTATTTAAATATCTAATAATATTATTTGGCTTTTATAATATACTAATAATATTTTAAATATTTATTAATAATATACTCTATTAATATATTAATAATTATTATATAATTTATTTTAATAATACATTAATCTTTAATAAGAATAAGGATTAGTATATTAATTATATTTATATAATTTTATAAAGCTTATTAAATAATAATATTTTTTATAAATTAGAGAAATATAAATTCTCTATACTTAAGGTTATTTTCTTAGGCTTTATAATTATAATAAAAAGGATAATTATAGATAACTATTATTCTAATATTATTACTAATTAGCTAATACTTATTTCTATAGTTAATCTAATTTAATTCTTAGATTTTTATAATTTCTATTAATAATTTATTTAGCATTATAGCAGGATTATTTTATTAATAATTTATTTAATAAAGTATAATATCCTATTTATATAAAATAATAAGGCTAATAATAATTTCTTTAAGTTTAAGATTTATTTTATTAGAATACCTTTACTCTAATATTTTAATATATTATAATTATATATCTTTAAGATTAATACTAATAGATTTATATAATCAATAATTTTAAATTAAATATTTAAGGATAATATATAATACCTACTAATATTTTATAATATAAAATTTTTAAATATAGAATTATATTAATTAATATATAAATAAAAGTTATTTATAATAATAAATACTTTTAAAATATAATAATATTTCTTAATTAAAATTAATAAGCTAATTAAAGTAATTATTAATTATAATAATCTTAAGTATTTCCTAACTATAAGAATTTTATCCTAGAAATAAATATATTAAGCAAAATTCCTATCTTAATTTATATTTTGCATTAAATACTACTTAGGAAAAAAGAATTTAGTAAATAACCCTTTTAAAAAAAATAATTATAAGTCTTTATAAATATTAAATAATATTTTAATAGAATTATTATAAATTAATTTAATATAATATTAAAAGAACTATTATTATATATAGATTATATTATAAGAGCTATATAGAGATATAGTTTACTTATTTATAGATTTATCCTTATAAGATTAAATTAAATATAATTATAATAATAATACTAAAGCTATAATAGCTACTTAATTAGATATATATTAGAATAATATTAATTATATTAAATAAAGATTTATATCCCTATAAAAAAATTATAGCTAGAAGTATTAAAGCAATTCTATAATTCTTATTTAGTAGGATATTTTAACAAGGATACTATTATAAAAAAAATCTATAGGTAGGCTTTCTAGTTAGATCTAATAATAATAATAATTAATTATATATAAACCTATCTAGTATACTAGAGGTCTAAAATAGCTTAATAAACTTATAATAAATTAATAGTTTTCTTAATCCTAAATAGACCTTAAAACTATATAATAATAAATTTTATTATAAATTTATTAGAAAATATAAATATTTCTAGATTAGAATATTTTATTATCTTAATCTTTATTAATTATTTTAGTTGCATAGCCTATTTTATAGTATATACTAGAGATATTAATTTAGAAATATTTATATATCTATATATAAATATTATTTATAAGATTTATAACCTATAAATATCTATTATATTAGATTAAGGCTTATTATTTACTTTATTATTTTAAATAATATTATCTTAGGTATTAAATATTATTTATAGGTTATTTATAACTTTCTACCCTTAAATTAATAAGGCTATGGAAAGGCTTAATTAAATACTAGAATAATACCTATAAATATTTATTAACTAGAAATAGAATAATTAGATATATCTACTCCCTTTAACTAAATATATTTATAATAATTCTTAATAATCTATTATAGGATTCTCCTTATTTTTTATATATTATAATTACTACCTAAAACTATTATCATTAATAGAAGCTTTAATAGAGAGATATCTTAAGGCTAAGAAATTTATAAAGAAGATAAAGATATTATATAAAAATTTTATTAAGTATTTACTTTTCTTATAAGATTATATACTAGAATAATAATTAGGATAACTAATATAATTTAAGGTTAATAATAAAATATTATTAAATACTAAATATTTATAAATAAATAAATTTAATAAAAAGCTAGATAGTAAAAAATAGAGCCTATTTAAGGTTTTAACAAAAATTAGCCTATAAATATATAGACTTAAGCTCCCTACTACTTATTATATCTATTTAATTTTTTATATCTCTTTACTTTCCCTATAGAAAACTAATAAAATATATATTAAGCTAAAACTAGAACTGCCAATATTAGTATTAGATAATAATAGCTAATATTAGGAATAGGAAATAATAAATACCTAGATATTAGGGGATATAATTAGATGCTTAAGTATCTTATCAAATAAAAGGGATTTAATAATTATAAAAATACCTAGGGACTAGCTAAATATATATAGAATATCCTAGAGATAGTCTAATAATATTAAATAGGAATAAAGAAATTAACTTATATACTTAAGGCCATTTTAAAAATTCTATAAAGAATATCCTCTTATACTAAAATTATATAAGGATTAATAAACTAAATATATTTACTATTTAAAGCTCTAGGATTATAAAGGTTATATCTTATATTTAAATAAAAAAAAGCTAAGTATATTATACTATTAAGAGTATATTATACTATTTAAAGTAGATATATACTATTTAAGATAAATATAGATTAAATTAAGACTAAATATCTAAATTTAATTTATAAAAATTATTAAGCTAAGCATAATTTACTATCTTAAGCTAGGTAAGCTAAATAAGACTTACTATTTAGAGCTACACAAATAGGACCCCTTATAGAAGTAAATAATCTAATAAAAATATTATAATATTAATAATTAGATAGATAAAACCCTATATAAAAATAAATATTTTAAAAAAAGACTTATTATATTCTTATATAGTATGAGGAAAGAAACTATTTTACCTATTTCCTTTATCTAGAGCTTAGTAATCTAATTTTAATTAATTTTTTTACCTTTAATATCTTATAAACCTATTCCCTAAAGAAGAGTATAATAGAACTAAATAATAGGCTTAAATTAGAGAATAATAATACCTTTATTAAAAAATATAAATCCTTTTACTCTATAAACTAGTTTATTAAGGAGATAAAATAATAGGCTTATAAGGTAATATAGGAATTATTATTAAATATTATATTTAATATAAACTTCCTATAGAAATATATAAAATTTATTATTTTATATATTTTTATATTAGAATAATAAGGGCTAATAAATATTATTATTTAAATATTATATAATAGACTAAAAATAGTCTTAAATAATAATTAATTATTTAGTTAGACCTATTAAATTATATATTTTTATAAAACCTTACTTAAAGGACTATAGTAAGCAGGTTATATTAACTGCCTAAGGATAAGACCTAAGGAGGTTTAGGTTATTAAGGAGGAATTAAGTAAAAGTTCTGCTTGAGCTTTCCCTAACAACAGTATAATAGGATAGCTAGGAAGGATCCTAGGGTAATAACAAAAATAAAAAGGATATAATAATTTAAAAAATACTTAGGAATTTATTAAGAATTTAATAAATTATTAATACCTAATAGAGGAATATTAAGACTAGTAAAAGTCTAAAAACTAGGGCTTAAATTATAAAGGAACTAATTTATAGATAAATTAATAATAATAATAAATTAATAATATTATTTATCTTTAATTATAAAATAATTAAGTCTAATAAGGTCTCTAATAAATAAAGAATTCTCTTTATTTAATTTTTTTATTATTATAATATTATTAGAAAATATTCTTTTATAATATTTTTACTATATTTCTTATTTTTAATAAAGATAAATAATTTATATTATTAATTTAATTAATTGTTTTTTAGTAGCTTTTAACTCTATAGTAATATAATATTTAAAAACTAAAGCTTATTCTATTCCTTATTATTATAGAATTTCTTTTTATATTTTTAATTATAATAGGTATAAAAAGTATAATTTTAATTTTTAGAATTTATAATATAAATAATACTATAACTAGCATAATATTTATATAAAGAATTAATAGAAATACTATATTTATAAATACTTTTAGACTAATAGATATAATTAATAAAATATTTAAAATATTTAAAAGGTATAATAAGAATATATTATAAAAAACTTATAGAAGAGAGTTAAAATCTTAATAATAATATAAATAAGTACTTTATTTATATATATTTTTAAGGATAAAAACCTTAAAGGGGGAAAATAATATTATAGATTAATAAGAGAAAGCTCTATAATAAATATAAAGATAAGCTAAAATAAGCTAGATTAGATAGCTAAAATAGCTAGGATAATTAGAATAATTAGAGTAACTAAGATAACTAAGATAATTAAAAAAATCAATATACCTAAAAGGATTATATAATATATACTATTTTATATACTATAATAGTAGGGGGAAAAGTATATAAAGAAAAGTATAATAATTAAATATACTATTAATATATTATTAAAAGTAGGAAAATAATATATAAAAAAATTAAATATATAAAGATACTTATTTATACTTTATAAATATATTTAGTTTTTTATATTTAATATACTTATTTTATCTATTATTTACTATAGGTTAATAAAAATAGTATTAGAAGAATTATAATTTAATTAAGCTTTATTTCTAACTTAGTTATTATTATTTAGTTATTTAAATAGACCTATTAAATTATATAATCTATAAAGCCTTACTTAATAGACTATAGTAAATAGATTATATTAAATATTTAAAAATAAGACCTAAAAAGGTTTAAATTATTAAGAAGAAACTAGGTAAGAGTTTTACTTAAGCTTTCCCTAACAATAGTATAATAGAATAGCTAGAAAGAATCCTAGGGTAATAATATTTGGATACTTAAGCCTTTAATAATAAAATTAAAAATACTTAATATATTATTACTTTAAAATCCTTTTTAGCTATTCTATTGCACTATTATTAAGGAAAGCTTAAATAGAATATTACTCTATTCCTTTTTAATAATTTAAACCTTTTTAAGTTTTATCTTTAAGCAATTAATATAGCCTACTTATTACAATTTATTAGGTAAGGCTTTATAAAAATCTACAAATTAGATTATTAAAAAAAAATTAAATAAAAATTCTACTTAAACTTTCCCTAATAATAGTATAATAAAATAGCTAGGAAAAATCCTATAATAATAATAGTTAGAATTAATCTAATTAAATATAATTAATAATTAATAATAAGTAATTAAACAAATAGTAAAAGTAATAAATTAATAAAATTAGTTTATTAGTTTATTACTTAATTTAAACTTATTACTATTTAGCTAAATAAACTAATAAATATATATATAAATTAATTACTTAATTAATTAATATAAAAAAAATAAAAATAATATTGCATATACAATAAGTAATATAATAAGTAATATAATAAGTAATATAATAAGTAATATAATAAGTAATATAATAAGTAATATAAAAAATATTATTTATTTTATTAGGGTAGGCAATGAGTTGAGTTAAAGCTCAACTTAGCTTAGCTTAACTTGCTAAGACCCCTAAGTTAAGTTAAGAATATTAACTTAATTTATTAAATTAAGTTAAGAGGCTTAACTTAGCTCAACTCATAAACTTATAAGTTTAGCTTAAACCTTAATTTTATTAGGGTAAGCCCTAGTAGTAGTCCTAATATAATAATATAATAAATAATTTTATTAATATACTAGGCCTAATTAAGGAATTAGGTTATATATTAGGCTCATGAGCTAAGCTTGTAAGCTAGGTTAAGTTTAAATCCTTAGCTTAACTCAATGAGCTAAGCCTATACTCTTGACTTAACTCAGTGAGCTGAGCCCAATTCCTCGACTTAACTCAACTCAATGCCTACCCTATATTTTATATATTATGCATAACTAAAACTAGCCTATAGGTAAGCTTACTCTAGGATAAGCTTAGCTTAATAGAACTAGAACTTTATAGGGTTAAAGTAGCTAGTTAAGGTAGTAATTTCCTTTCAGTTCAGTTTTTATGCAAGGCAATGTATGCTAGCTCGGATTGCGACCAACATTCGAGATAGGTGGTTATCCAGTGGATAGCGCCTTAGCTTTTTGTAGCTGCATGGTTTCTCAAAGTTTTGTATTGCCTTGTGCCCAAAACATGAAGTGGATAGTGCCTGCCTTGGAGATAGACTGACCCAGCTTAAGAATGTCGCGTCTCCAACGGCCACTTACGCAACTGTTAAAGTGCCGAGCAGATGCTATAGATCCGATGTGGATTCTCTGCAGGCTTCTTCTTTAAAGGGCACGATAAGATCGTCGAGATACTCCCAATGAAGGGTTTAAATGCTAATATGCCATGAAAATACTATATAGCACTGCATCTTTAGAAAGACACAAGATTGTCGAGATGTTTCTTAGTTTCTAGAGGGCCACCACACACACACACACACACACACACACACAGTTGCAGGGTAGAGGACAATAGCAACCTTTTTACGTATCGAATTCGACGTGGACTGCCTGAGCTCTGAACTTCTATATAACACGTCTGCCTATCCTGCGCAACCAAAAAAGTTCGATATTCCTCCCTCGGAACTTTACAGCCATGTTAGTACAGCCCGTTTCTCTGTGCTATAACAGAGGTTTGAGTGTCTGTCTTGGTCTCGTGTGGATCTGGGTAGCAAGCTAATGCCTTCTCGAATCTCATTGAATGCTCCGAATACAGCATATTATATTCGTAATGCGCGTGTGCCGATTCCCAGTCAGAGCCTAAGGTCTGCGAGCCAAAGCAATGCAGCTAAAATGAAGGCTCTCCCCTCCTCCATCCGCATTCAACTTGATGATCCTTTTGATGCCCATGTCAAGCGCTCGCGGACTGAGAACGTCCTCGTCGTCAGCAAGACTTCCTCTCTCCAGAGGGCCCTTCCTCGACCCTTCAAGCTCCCAGAGCTTCCCACCGCTCTTGACAAAGCTCACAAAATGGCCACCATCACGCTCACTCGTCAGATTCGCATAGCTGTCGCCGGCCTGCTCGACCGACTTGTGAGCAAGTTCGAATGGCTTGCTGTTGTACAGCATTTCTGCGCGTCTGGTCATATCCAGCGGTATGGCGAGGCTTCGTATCACCGCGAGATCGGAATCACGCTTGATAAAGTCCACAGCCGGACCGTTGATCAAGCTATGGAGCAGACCGATCGAGCCGCAGGCGTGGCCGATGGTCTGCTTGAACCAAATGACTGGCTCGTCAGGGCCGGAGCCAGCGTAGGGCTCTTTGTTAGCATCTTCGGCCTTACGACTTCGATCCCAAGCTGGCGTAAGTGGGATGATGACCAGCAGAGCCAGGGCAGGTCGAGGGATATGTGCGAGTTGTTCGGTTTCATCCAGGGAATAGACGTCGTAGAATTGGAGCTCGGACGATAGACCCAGCTTCGTTGCCAATTGGTTCATTACATCAGGGTTGTTCTCTGCCATTCGCGATGAGTTTCTACTCAAAAGCGGTCCACGAGGGCTTAGATCCCTTACCAAGCATTGCCCATGTTTTCTTTTCCATTTTGGGGAATCAATAGATGGAAAATGTCGAAAAGTTAGAAATAGTGGCAGATAGGATCTATCTACGTAAATAGAGTCGCAGGATCAATTGTTCAGCTCCACGGTTGACATGTGGGGGAACACTGTGGATGCCTAACTCTGCACTTGTAAAACTTACTGTAGGAGCTATTGGTACTTAAATATCCCGCAAATTGTTCTCTGGGATCGTTAGGTCTATGGGATCAATACCCACCTCAAGAGACTGTCTCAAATCTCGATATTCTAGACACTGTGCAGCGCAGCAGTAACTCGAGAGTTGCGACAGCATAAATCCCACGTTTCTCCAGTACCATCTCGCGCATACCAGTCGTTAGCGATCGTTGCGAATTACCCAGAGAACGACTTCGATCGAAAAGATATCAATGGCAAAATCCAAAGAGAGCGCGATGACAATCGAGGAGAATGGGGCCCCCAAGACTAACGTGTTTCCAGCGATTCTCCGGACACATGAAAAAGTGGTGGTGGATATATGTGATTGCACTGATCGTTATCGTCTTGTTACCATCTTACCGATGTAAGCCAGAGACGCTTTCCCACTTTCAACATCCCTAATTAACGTCGTTCTCAAAGACTCTACGTAAGTGTACCTCACTTTGCATCTGCTTATATCAACAAATACAACTACAGCTATACAGGCATTGCGATAACAAATCCAAAACCCCAGATGGTTTCCATGTTAGCCAGACATCCAAATTTCAATCGGGTAGCTTTAGCGGCCATCTAACAACTTTCAATGCATCAATCTACAGTCCAAACAGGGAAGAGCCAATGGCTATTTTCCCGGTACCAAAAATCAATTTTGGCGGCGACATGGACATTACAGTCAATCAGAGTCCCACTTTTATTATGTTGATTGCCTGTCACAGCTGACTGCTAGCCGCAGCCTCTAACAAGGAGACCTACGTGGTTGTAAAAGGAGATCCATATTCAAAGGCAGACTCACTACCAAAAGCACATCTGAATATCGACAAAACTCTCCCGGTAAAGGGTAAGATGTTTAACTTTCTGGTGTTATTACGAGATCAGATACTGACTACGTCTTGTCTCAGATAGGTTATGATGTCCAAGGTTAGCTAGAAATATGTTCCGAGCTCTTAACCAAGATTTCGCTAACATATGTTTTAGAATACATAAATAGCCATCAGTTCAATGTTAGCAAATTTGAACTGCTAAATGGCGCGCACTTTTCTCTCAAATATAATGTGAACTGTACGGTTCTGTCTGCGAACCCCAGTCCATACTATGTTGAAATGATAAATTCCTATATCTATGTTCTGATGAAAGAATAAAAGGAACAGTGCACTGAATCTGGATTCCACTTCAGGGGTCTACAAGTCTCAATTTATCCCTCAAGGGTAGCAACATGGATATGTTGTCCTACTAGACTTAACTCGTTGACTTCAATATCACCGAGGCCGTCGTCCTTGGAAGTATTGATCTGGGAACGCTTGTCAACGCAGCCTTACTCACGGATAGTTCGTCTGTTGCTATGGTGACAGAAGGTACTAAGGGTAATCGCAGTGAGATCAACGGCAAAGTTATTCCCTGCTTTACAGCCGCTATCCAGGTGGTGCAAGTTAGTGTAACAGTCAATCTACTAGATTACGGGTCACTGCTCTTTGATCACAGTGATTCATAGAATCATGCAATACTATTCTACTCTGCTGTCTTTCTCAGTAGCACCTTACTGGTGAGGCAAGAAGTTCTCCTTCATGAAGCCCTAGCGAGCTGACAATAATGATATCTGTACATCAATGATATCTCTGCTCAATTCTACATGCTGTATATATACTTTTTGTTATTTGCAAATGCGAGCCATTGAGGCAATCTCTTCGCCAGGATTGCTATGGTCCACAAACCCAAACTTCGCATACAAAGGCGCGCCGTCCTTGCTAGCATCCACATACGCCGGAAGACCCTCAGCATCAGCAAGCTCACAGCCCCACTTAACAAGCAAAGAGCCAGCTCCTCGCCGTTGATAGTCCGGGTGTGTAGCGACTGTATCCAGATCTTGAAACAATCAGTCAGTTACCATCATCATTCAGTTAATGGAAAATCAGGATACAGAAACTCGTACAGATATGCTTCATATCCCCCATAACACGCTTTCGATTGATCTCCTCTTTACTGAAAAATGCATCGCAGAGCTTGGCGGGCATGTCTGCATGCCATGGCGGATAGCGCCGTCCTCGTTCTTCGGGCATGGATAAGTCCCATTTGGCGTATGCGACTATCCGCGGCCAGCCCTGGGAATCTACCGCATTGGTATCTATCACTTTGATGTACCGCTGGAAAGGCTTATTGAGAAGATCGTGGATATTGGCGTTTTCGAGCCATTTGTGTACACCTGGCGTGTTTGGGAAGACGCGCTGTAGCTCTGGATCGGTACTAAAAGCGGCGAACCATAAATCGGTGATGGCTGGGATGTCCTCGACAATGACGGGCTCTAGTTTAAGATTGGGAGTGGCCATTTGTGGAGAATAAAGAATAATAGATCAAGAACTATGTATTATCGAAATGATCCATAGAAAAGTGAAAACCCAATATTAGCGAATACTTGAGATTTAAACCTGATCTTGAATCTGGCGGCACATCTAGAGCATATCTCAGCCCCAATGACGCGACAGAGATCAGCTTGGTCGAACTCGGCTAGACAAGTAATTATAGGGTCTAGGGTGCCGCGCCAAAATCTGATTCGCCGCCATTTGCATCCCGCCATGTGGCGGGGCATCTAAAGACACATTCTTTGTACAGGGTAGTAGAAACACCTTCACTGTGTCGAGTCAGTCGTTTGGAGGGGATATTCTGGCATGGGTCAGGGACAGTCGACAAGTCAACAAGGGGGTGCGACCAATGAGGCTTCGGAGGGTAAGACAGATTACTACGAGCTCTTGGGTGTAGAGAAAACCGCTTCAGACGAGGAGTAAGAGGGCATAATTAACCGTTTACTCTCCACTGGAATGAGATACTGACACAGTGTTCTACTAGGATAAAAAAGGCCTACAGAAAGAAGGCCCTCCAACTGCACCCAGACCGCAATCACGGAAATGTCGAAACGTCCACCAAGTTATTCGCCGAAGTCCAGGTGGCTTATGAAGTCCTGTCCGATCCCCAAGAGCGAGCATGGTACGACTCCCATCGTGATGCGATTCTGAGGGGCGAGAATGCTTCAGAATCCGACAGTCAATACTATTATGATACCCGAATGACAACTGCGGATGATGTGCTTGCTCTCTTCTCGAAGTTCAGTCCTCGAATGGACTTCTCCGATTCGCCCTCGGGATTCTATGGCGGCCTCAGGGAAATATTTGAGAGAATCGCTCGTGAAGAGGAGATGGCCTGTCGGTGGGAGAATCTCGATCCTGTAGACTATCCGTCATTTGGAAACCGAGATGATGACTTCGACACGGTTGTGCGCCCCTTCTACGCCGCATGGGCTGGATTTGCGACCAAGAAGACATTTGCGTGGAAGGACGTCTATCGATACAGTGAGGCGCCTGACCGGCGCGTTCGCAGGCTCATGGAAAAGGAGAATCGACGGCTCAGGGATGAAGGTATCCGCGAGTTCAATGACGCCGTGAGATCGCTAGTTGCCTTTGCGAAGAAACGCGACCCTCGTTATAAAGCGAACGCTGTGAACGAGGCCCAGCGGCAACAGATGCTTCGAGATTCCGCGGCCGCTCAAGCAGCCAGATCGCGAGCCGCGAACGAGGCTAAGATAAAGGATCATATTGTTCCTGACTGGGCACTGGCCGAGGAACAAGAGCCAGAAGAGGACGAGAGCGATCAGTCACTGTCTGAGGAGGAGCAGTACGAGTGTGTGGTTTGTCGGAAAAGCTTCAAGAGCGAAAAACAATTCCAAGCCCACGAGCGCAGTAAGAAGCACACCAAGGCCGTCAAGCAGCTTCGCTGGGAGATGAGAAACGAGGACAAGGAACTGGAGCTGGGACCAGACCCATCTATAGACAGCTCAACGAAAGATATACCCCCAGAGTCTCCCGTTGATGAGATTGAACCGAAGCCTAAGGATCAAATAGAGGATTCCGTGAACGGTAGCGACGACGAGTGTGACGATAGGGATACCGGCGTCGCAGGCGATCAGGCCCAGCCGCTTACGGATCCAGAGTTACATGATGATACCCACGAAGATACTTCTGGTGTTGACGATGATTACGCACCCCGCCAGGCTGTTGAAACTCGCCTGCGGTCAGAACTACTATCTGGTCAGGATGTCGAGGCAGATGCACTTTCACATAAGTTTGCAGAAACCGAACTGGAAGACCATACTAAGTCACAGCCTCCAAAGATAGGGAAGGCGAAACAAAAGAGAGCAAAAAAAGCTGCTATTCAGAAGGACGAGCAGTCAAGGCTAACATGCGCAAAGTGCGATGCTTCGTTCAGCTCTAGGACTCAGTTGTTCAATCATATTGAGGAACTCGGCCACGCACAGCCAGTGCAGGGCTCTAAGACTGCTAAAAAGGGCCGCAAACGATGAATATACAAGAGCGCTTGCCAGCAGGTTGTCGTGTCTGAGAAGCATGGCCTTCCCCCTGCTCGGCAATAGAAATGAAAATCCCTGGATCTCATCGGACAGACTTTTTATTGAAATGTATGTGTCTACTTGTATTCATACTATCTCTGTGACAACAATGCCACCCAGGTACAAGACAACGTCCTGTGGTGTCTGATGGATTGACAGTCTAACACTATCAGGTTACTCTAGTAACATCAGGCATAAGTTGCCACATTATCCTAGTCCGGTTCTCGAATTCTTGACAACGTGGGCGACAGGATGCAGGATGCCCTTGTTGTTCTGAGCCCCCAAGGCAGTCCCGCTACTCCAACCCATTTTCTCAAGCATTGCTCTCCCCTTATTCTCTACACCAATTTCTGGTGCAGATGCACCCACAATATCGCCATCTGCGTAGGAGGCTGCTGCGTTGGGTCGACCACGTTTACTCGATGTCTGAGCGCCTTTACCACCCCCATGAGCTCTTGCGCGGCCTCCTCTGGAGAAAGCCTTGTCAATGTCGGATATATTCCTTTGCGTGAATTTCGGTGTCCGCGACGTCTTGTGTAACACGGGGAATCTGGATGGGCCGTTTCCTCGCGACTGAGATTTCAGTGACACTGCATTCGCCATTTCATGTACTATTTTTCTGTACTTCTTATCCATTGGCGGCAGAGGAAGGCTGTGACGCTAGTCAGTTACGAATGTAGAAATCGATGTAAAGGGCAATTGAAGTAATACCTCTCGTCTGATGACAGAAGGAAAGATCTTATTTCCAACTTGACGTTGTCAATGCTGATGCCCTTGGAGTACTTGGCTTTCATATCGACCTTCCCGGATTTGCGGCCTAGCAGCCCTTGGGTCCGGAGCTCCTCCCTTTTCTGCTTCTTGATCTTCTTCTTTTCGCGGTCGTTTCGCCATGCCCTTTCGAGTTGTTCTTCTGTTTCGCTGTCGGAGAGCTCAAAGTTGAGTCCACGACGTCTTCCCTTAGGCTTCTTCCTGAGACTGGGCCTGTCGAAATCCATGATATCGAAACCGTGGTAAGGGTCCTCGTCGAGTGCATCCGCCAGAGCTGACGCCGACACAAACATGCTTTCTCTCGACGCCTTGTTCTTCTGTCTTGACCGACCATCAGATTTGCCGTGTCTGGGGTTTGAGACTCGCGCCGCCCTGGGATTTGATGCCTGGTCGAACAGTAATATTTCATCCAGCGTGATTCCCAATCCTTCTTGCATCTGAAGGGCACGTGCGAGTTGTTCATCGCTGTAGTCTGGGGAGTCCTCTTCGTCTGAACTTTGCTCGTCGTTTTCAGATGCCAGATCGCCCTCGAGTTCAGAACTCGAGTCACTCGTTGATTCATCATTTGATATCGTGTCCACTTGTCCGGTTCCTTTGGAAATAGCATCTGGCAGTTGGCCGTCATCGTCTGAGTCCGACGAATCGCTCGCGTTCTCCGTGTCCCATGCTTCGCGGTCCCGTTCCAAGTACATGCTCCTATATTCAGGATCTATGTTCTCAATATAATCCGCGAGGACGTCAACCTTGTGGAACTCTCGAACCCGTGTTTCCGCACTTTGCGATGCGCTTCTAGGCTCGCCGGTGGCAGGATGTGTATGAAGTCGTGAGGTTTGCTCGACAAGATCCGATTCAGTATTGAGAACGGTCTGTCTACCATCTCCGGAGTTGGTACGCTCTATACGTGCATTTGAGCTTTTCCGATCCATAAGTCTATCATTTCCAGTGGCAGCTGGAAATAGAAAATTGCTAACATCGTCGTTATACTTGCGGACACCCTCTCGAGACTTCTCGCGAGAACTGACATTCCCTTCGCTGTATGCATTTCTGCCGGGGAAGACAACCTCGTCCTCGCTCGAATCCTCTGCACTCGAGAGCTCTAGCCGTGCCACGGGATCGATGAGCCCAGTCGTAGCGGGCTTTTCACCTTGACGGTCCACGAAGAATAGGGTATCCTCGGGGTCCTCTGCTTCTTCGACGGTTTCTGCTTCTTTTTCGCCATGTGGCTGCGTCTCCTCTTTTGTTTCCTGGGACTCCGGCTGGTGTTCTGTTGATTCTTCATTGAGTTTGTCCAGATGCATCTTACCCGCCTTCACAAAGTTGACTTTGTTGAAGCGAAGTTGGGAGGTCTCCCATGAAAGGCTGTGTTTTCCCGTGTTGCGCGCCTCCTGTCGCATAGTCAATTGGGGTTCGGTATCACCTATGTAGGAAATTCTCCATGTCAGCATCTTATTCACTGTAGCCGGGAGAGGATGGACTCACTCTGCGTGGACGGGTACGGTGACCCGGTGTAGTGTGAATTCTTGCGAGAACCCATCGCAGCAAGCCCAGATCGTCTGGCGCGTGCCTTTGCCCTTCCTGAACGAGCCATGGTTTTTGGTCTGGGAACGAGGATGGCTGGCAGTGGGTGGCACGCAAGAGATGTTCCCCAGCAAACCCGATGTGGCGACTAGGTCGGGGTGCTCTCGGGACAGCAGGGAGCTGGGACGCGTCAAATTTGCCCAGCTCCGAACGGTAGCATCGCTGGGTTCCAGGCTCGACCTGGTTGTGCAGTCTTGGTGTAGCCTTGGGGTGGTTGACGGTTCTCAGGCGGATGCCTTGGAGAGCAAGAAGTTCGCGGGATGAGTCTTGACTGAGTTATTACGATTCTTCGAGTTGGTTATCGGGGCTGGCAGAGCAGGTGGGGCGAAAGTCCAGGCAACGCCGAGTGAAGGCGTTAACTAATTATTTCTGGGTAGGTTGGTTAGTTGCTGGTTAGTTCCCTTGCAGCCGAGCGAGAGAGAGAGCGTTAGGTATGATTGAATCCCCCACCCGTGATCATGATCGTGACGGGCCAGCATGACCGATCGATCTGACAGCTGCATTTGTTGCTTGTAATCTCCATTCACTCTCATCCTGGACTGGTATACTGGCTCCAGATCGACCCATTTTCTCCGTAAAAAAAGGAAAAAGAATAAATATTTGGAGGCTGTTTGTTGATTGTTCCTCTCAACTCTTGCGGGGTCGGTGATGACGTCCGGTCCGTTGGTCACCCTTGCTATCTTTGCATGACTACATGCGATTTTGGAGGCATCTGGAGCTACCGTTCGAGGCTATTGTATTTCCTATCTCTTGTCTAGCTCACTTTGTCTGGCGTCGGGGTTTTGTTTCCGGTAAGTTACATTTTCTTGTGTGGACATGCTGCCATAATATGTTGGTGATCCATGCGGAAGAGGAATATATATATTTACATGTACCGTATCGGAGTGCAGACGAACCACGAGTCTCCAACCACCCATCACGCCTCAGACATGAATAACGTCGACCTTGGCAGCTACAAGCGCATAGTACAATATTTCTGGGATCCAGAACCAAAAAACGACGACGAGACAGGTTCACCCATCTGGTGCCTTGGCCGGGAATATGCCTCGCCCTCACCACCGGTCCAGAAAGACGTGATCGCGAACGCCGCGACAGGAAATGGCTCTATAACTACGCCTGGCCCTAGGTATCCTACAGAGTCTGAGATCCCGGCTCCAGTGTGCAAGATCAGTGACAGAGCCGAGGATGCTCTCACCGGCGTGAGCTCCAACGGGGGTAGAGACAACGGCTGGCCAGATGCCTTCCTCGATGACATGGAAGCGCGCATCTGGCTCACGTACCGCTCCAACTTCCCCATCATCCCGAAGTCAGAGGACCCAAATGCACAATCATCGCTGACGCTGGGCGTGCGCCTACGGAGCCAGCTCATGGAGTCCCAGGGGTTTACCTCTGACACCGGATGGGGTTGCATGATACGATCCGGCCAGAGTCTCCTCGCAAACGCATTATCATTCCTACGGCTGGGACGTGGTCAGTGACTCACCTCCATCGCCATAAATTCAGCGACCAGCATGCTAATGATCACATAGACTGGCGACGGGGTTCTCGTTCCCAAGAGGAGAGTAGGTTAATAGCGCTCTTTGCAGACCATCCCAGCGCACCCTTCTCGATACATCGCTTCGTACAACAGGGCGCTTCCTCATGCGGTAAATACCCGGGAGAGTGGTTCGGTCCCTCTGCAACTGCGAGGTGCATACAGTATGGAACCAAGAAAGCCCCGATGACACCCCATGGAAGCTCACTGATAGACTGCAGGGCACTATCAAGGGAATGCCACGACGCTGGCTTAAATGTCTATGTCACCAGCGACACCTCAGATGTATACGAAGATAAATTCAGGACGATCGCGCGCGGAGACTCGGGGAGAATTACTCCAACCTTGATCCTGCTCGGTCTCAGACTGGGCATTGATCGCGTCACGCCCGCCTACTGGGAAGGCCTGAAAGCCATCTTGCAATGCCCGCAATCAGTAGGCATAGCAGGGTAAGTCCACACTCGCACTGACCATCACCCCAGACTGACCATATAATTCCAAGCGGCCGACCCTCGGCATCTCACTACTTCGTTGGAGTTCAGGGAGATTACTTCTTCTATCTAGATCCCCATCATACTCGGCCCGCGCTGCCATATCGCGGAAATGATAGAGTCTACAGTAAAGAAGAACTCGATACTTATCATACTCGCCGATTACGAAGACTGCATATCAAAGACATGGACCCGAGCATGTTAATTGGATTCCTTATCAAAGACGAGGAAGACTGGGCTGACTGGACCAAACGCGTTTCATCCGTCCAGGGCAAGCCGATAGTCCATATCTACGATAGCGAGGCAGAGTCGAATCATCCGTACGAACGAGAAGGCGCGTTGGATGAGGTCGAGACATTGGATGACGAGGATGAGGATGAACAGACTCGATCGCAGGATGAAGATCCGATTGTGAACTGAAAGGACAGGCGGATCAATCCAGAGCGATGTAGTAAACATAAATACCCAGATATTGCAGTAGCCAATCCAAGGATCGATTTGATTTGAGCAAGAGAATACATGAATCGTGCACTAAAGTGAGTTTGATTTGGAGCTCTAGAAAGGCAGAACAGAGGACCCTAGTTATGTTACACCCTGTCCACCTTTAAAATTGCACCCATAAAGACATTCGGCCCATGAAATAACAGCCGTCCCATGACACATTAGAGATCCCACTAACACCCGGTAACCAACCGCATAGCCACGGCAGACCATAAAGGCAAAAGAAAAAACAAGACAACCCTGGGAATAAAAAGACAAAGCAGCCTATTTGGCGGAAGAAGAGTACTTGGTGACAGCCTTGGTGCCTTCCGACACAGCGTGCTTGGCAAGTTCACCGGGGAGGATCAGCCTCACGGAGGTCTGGATCTCTCGGGAAGAAATGGTGGACTTCTTGTTGTAGGCAGCGAGCTTGGAAGCCTCGGTCGCAACACGCTCGAAGATGTCTGAAAAACGCGTCATTAGATTTCGCAGACTGGATCAGATAAATAGGACAAAACATACCGTTGACGAAAGAGTTCAGGATGGACATGGCACGAGTAGAGATACCAGTGTCAGGGTGGACCTGCTTCAGGACTGGAATTCGAATTCATGTTAGCTGACTGCGCAAGACGCGAAGTGCGGATCCCACGGACGCGTAGAAAAGACGCGTTCGGGATGGAAAACTCACCCTTGTAGATGTAGGAGGAGTAGGTCTCCTTGCGGGTCTTGCCACGCTTCTTCTTGTCGCCAGAGGCGGCGGTCGCGGTCTTCTTGCCAGCTTCCTTCTTCTCAGCAGGAGCCTTGCCAGCGGCGGGGGCCTTTCCGCCAGTGGAGGGCTTCTTCTCAGCGGCCTTGGGGGGCATTTTGTCTGAAATTTGACGGTGGTTTAAAAGTGGTGGAAAAGGTGTGAAGTAAAGCTGTAGGAGGTTGTCACGTCAAGGTGAAGCGTCGTTGAGGATGAAGATGGATAAGTGGAAGAAACAGAACTCGCGGTGGATGAGGGGGGTGGCGTACTTATAGAGGTCCGCGAAAGGGCCGGTTGATCCTGAGGTGTGCAAAAGCGACGGAATTTCAATACGGTAACAGGGTGGTATGATCTGTATGATTAGCAAGTCGCGGACGCGTGGGACGGCGGGGGACAGGCGGCGGATCACAACAAGCGCGCTGAAAGGGCGGGTACGACATGACAATACAGCGCTAGCCCTGATCTGGGAGCCGGCTGGGCTGCAATCCAGCCACGGGCTGGCCAGCTTGCGCGCGATGGCCGCTGTCCAAACCGGACTAGCCGGATTCTCGCGCGCCCTGGACACGGGTCTTGCTCTGATCTCCATGATGATTGGCCACCCCGACTAAGCGAGAGGGTGATCTGGAGGCATGCTCCCGGGCCCAACGTCACCCTCGCGCCCGTCTTATAAATGTCCTCTACGCCTCCACACTGCCCTCTCACACACCTGCATTCTGTTCCTTCGACCATTACTCTTCGGCCTGCCTGTTTGTCGCCGTCTACTTCAACTACCAACATCTAACTACCCGGTTTCAACCCGCTTCAACCCCTTCACCTAAATCAAAATGACTGGAGGCAAGTCTGGTGGCAAGGCCAGTGGCAGCAAGAACGCGCAGTCGTATGTTTTCCCTCTTGGATCGCGATCATGTTTTGATCATGACGCGTCGATCATCAATCCTCAGATGCTAACCTTTTATCCTTAGCCGTTCGTCCAAGGCTGGTCTCGCATTCCCCGTCGGTCGTGTTCACCGTCTGCTCCGCAAGGGTAACTACGCCCAGCGTGTCGGTGCTGGTGAGTTCTATCCATCCGATTCTTGGGTCATTATCCAGTTTCTAATATCGAATGATAGGTGCTCCCGTCTACCTGGCTGCCGTCCTTGAGTATCTCGCTGCTGAGATCCTCGAGTTGGCTGGTAACGCCGCCCGTGACAACAAGAAGACCCGTATCATCCCTCGTCACCTTCAGCTCGCCATCCGTAACGATGAGGAACTGAACAAGCTCCTGGGTCACGTCACCATCGCCCAGGGTGGTGTTCTGCCCAACATCCACCAGAACCTTCTGCCCAAGAAGACCCCCAAGAGTGGAAAGAACCCGAGCCAGGAGCTGTAGGCAATTTTTTCTCGTGTTTTTATTCGGCGTGGTTAGGTTTACTTTGCGGTAATGGGGTTTGGGCTTGGCACGTTTATGGCTCTTTGACTTTGTTTTTAATGGTTGTACATTATGTCTACGGACATGGAATGATGCCAGAAACTCGCAGAAGGATTTCTCTGCTTCGTGTCTTTTAGAGCATCTATGGTGGATAGCTCACGCCAGGAATGTCACCCTTTTTATGAATCATACTTGATACCTCGTATATTTCTATCTTTTTAGATTTTGTAAATGTACTTCATTTGATATGGAAACATGCTTCTAGTTCGACTAGAATGAACACGCCTCTGGCGTTTGCATATAGTTAACTATTTGATGGTCTGGGTAAAAACAGTACTTTAACATTCAATTTTCATGCTCAACCGCCAATGTACACTCCTTGCAAAATGGCTACTATGGAATAGAACCGTCGCAGGAAATTTAGTGGGCATGTCTGTCTGCATCTATAGGTCGCGTTAGGAAGGGAGCTATATATATATATATATATTCAGGGGAACGGGATAAACGTACAAGGTAATTCACGAGCAGGCAAGTTTCTCTCGTATTTCGAACCTGGAGAACAATTCAGTCAGAACCATAGAACAGACACTGCAAGGAACAGGGTGAATGGGCACATACCACCGGGGGCAGTGGGCGATCTGTATGGGTCGGGGTGCTTCCAGCCCTCTAGCAGCTTCTCTGTCTCTCTGAAAAGAACCTGTTATATTCGATTGATATCAGCCGTCCTGTCGCATAACCCCAATCGAGGACGATCATGAAATGCGCACCTTCTGTTGACGCGGATCCCGAACATTTCGGTTGGCTTCAAAAAGAGATCTGATATAGACGGCCTGCCCACGCCACACGTGTCTGTGGACAGCCCAGTCGAGCGCCAGCTTCAAGCTCCGTCGGTAGAGGGACCTAATTGATAGCTATTAGACATGAATCGCACACGGATCAGATTCCAATTGCGAGGGCTGGTCACATACGCTGCCGGGTTGAGCGACATGATGTTGGAAGAGAGTGGGATGGATCGGGGATTATTGTGAGCTGAGCAGCCAGTACAGCGCTCCGAATTCGAGTCCGCGCAACAGAGAACTGGCGCCCAGATCGCAAGCGTGAAAGATCAGGGATGGCGGCGGATTGATAGTCGATGCCGGTCAGGGCCGTTCGATGATAATAGCGTCTGGAGGAGAAGAAATGCGCGAGAGGATGGTGTCGCGCACCGGATTGTGTGGCTAAACCAGATACAGTAACCTGCGTAATAACTCAGCCGGATTCGTGTGATTTGCCGGGCGCATGGAAGAGAGCATCATTTCTCTGGGCGAAATTCCCGGTTCGCTCGGCCCGCCCCAGGAGCTCGTTCGTCACTCTTGTCTTCGATCTCTTCTCTGAGATTCCTGCCCGTCACCACCGTGCTATCATCTCAACCCGCCTGAAGCGTGAGGAAGCCCCCTCCGGTGCTGAGATAACCCTTTGCAGCATATAGCCCGACCATTGGACGCTACCCTTTATCCCATTATCTCATCGTCAGGCCTTGCGGTTTCCATTGGCCGGTTTCTTTCTGACTGCTGTCAAAACAACAATGGCGTCTCGTCTACCGCTGTACCAGCAGCAATTAATGACTGCTGCGCGTCTGACGCAGAGATCTCGCAGTCTCCATGTCGGTGCCTCGAGATCTCTGTCGTCTCTTGCCATGCAGGGACGTGGTGCGGCTGTACGTCACGTCTCCAAGCCGATGCGTTCTGCACTTCAGAGGTAAGAGGAAAACGAGTCTTTGAATCCTCAAGCTCTGTGATCGATTGCTTTTCTAAAACCGGAAACACCAGCTCTAATGTCAACAACTCGAGTTTGTTCTCCCTGGGCGGTTACCAGGTCCGAACCTACGGTAAAGCCATCTTCCGACAAACACGTCTGTTCGCTGCCGCTGACCATACTTGACACAGCCGATAGCATTGTCAAGGTCCCTCAGATGGCCGAGTCGATCACGGAAGGCACACTGAAGCAGTTCTCCAAGCGTACGTTTCCCAGCGATCAAATATGGAGGTGCTAGTCTGACACGGTTCCAGAGATTGGCGATTACGTCGAACGGGATGAGGAGATTGCTACCATCGAAACGGATAAGGTGAGCGGTCAATGCATTAGACAATGGAAACGGCCGTATGGGAAACTGATACATCTTCTTCTAGATTGATGTCTCTGTCAACGCCCCCGAAGCCGGTACGATAAAGGAATTCTTGGTCAGCGAGGAAGACACCGTCACAGTTGGTCAGGAAATTATCAAGTTGGAAGCTGGAGGAGAGCCGGCGCCAAAGAAGGAGGAGGAGCCAAAGAAGGAAGAGGCTGGAGAGGCCCCGAAGCAGCCGGCCGAACCCAAGAAGGAGGAGCCCAAGCCAGAGCAGAAGACCGAAGCCCCCAAGGCTGAGGAGAAGCCCAAGGCCCCGTCTGCACCGAAGCCCGAGCCACCTGCGCAGAAGCAGCAGCAGGAGCCTGCTGCTAGCCAGCAGCCCCAGCCCGGAAGCCGTGAGGAGCGTAGAGTGAGTATCCTCTTAGCAGCGCTCTTTTACTTTTCTTCGTCTCTGCTTCTTGCTAATGCACACTTAGGTTAAAATGAACCGCATGCGTCTGAGAATCGCCGAGCGTCTGAAGCAGTCCCAGAACACCGCCGCTTCCCTCACCACCTTCAACGAGGTCGATATGTCTTCGCTGATGGAGTTCCGCAAGCTGTACAAGGATGATGTTCTGAAGAGGACGGGCGTCAAGCTCGGTTTCATGAGCGCCTTCTCTCGCGCCTGTGTTCTCGCCATGAAGGAACTTCCTGCCGTGAATGCCTCGATTGAAGGCCCCAATGGAGGCGACACGATTGTGTACAGGGACTACGTGGACATCAGTGTGGCGGTTGCGACAGAGAAGGGTCTTGTTACTCCTGTTGTCCGCAACGCTGAGACAATGGACCTTGTGGGCATCGAGCAGGCAATTGCCAACCTCGGTAAGAAGGCGCGCGACAACAAGCTGACCATCGAGGATATGGCCGGTGGTACTTTCACTATCAGCAACGGCGGTGTCTTCGGATCGCTCATGGGTACCCCCATTATCAACCTTCCCCAGACAGGTAAGACTCCATCCCTTGGAATATGTCCGGTGCTTCTTGTATTAACCCCGTATAGCTGTCCTCGGTCTCCACGCCATTAAGGAGAAGCCTGTCGCCATCAACGGAAAAGTGGAAATCAGACCTGTATGTTCAATACTCTCTCTGGTTGACTGTAATAGACTGACAATACTAACTTCTGGTAGATGATGTACCTTGCTTTGACCTACGACCACCGCCTTCTGGATGGACGGGAAGCCGTCACCTTCCTGGTTAAGGTTCGTTTCGCCTTTCTCCCCTGCATATCCTATCTCGCTAACTTTTTGTCTAGGTCAAGGAATACATCGAGGATCCCCGCCGGATGCTGCTTGGTATCTAAGTGTTTGGACATACATCTGCCGCCTCTTAGTGCCGGGATCGGTCTCGTCACCGGAGGCTTCCTCTTCTGTAGACTATTATTCAATTTAAGGGGAGTCATATTGTCTTTATCTGTGACAGCGCTGCATATTTCAATGTGACCAATATAGGCCTGATGGCTTCGTATCACACATGACATTCCGATATTTACTCGTAATTTTCCTATCATGTTATCAGGCGCTACTTAGTGACACTTCTCGACCAAATCCTGTATTATATGCCTGCGCGCAAGTTTCTTGATCCATGCACGAACCGCAGGGCCGTAGTCGTGTCTTCTCCCGCTGGTGTAGTCGTCTTCCTCCTGGTGAGACTGCAGTTCTCCGTTGACAGACTGTTTTATGCTCTGCTGCAGAGAGACAAGTGTTTGCCGATGGAGGAGCAGATCCTCCGGCGAGGCTGATTCATACTGCTCTGCTTCCGCAGCGGGTATGGTTGCATTGTCTATGTCAGTTTCCGTTAGGCGAAGAGAGGGTTCCGGTCCAAGGATAACGCTCGGTTGTGTGTTGTTGGATACTGGTGGGCCACGCTCTGCTAGCTTTGCATCTATTATCCGGAGAGCTTTCACATTTTGTGCTAGCTGACCTATGTGGTCAACCAGAGGGTCCCTAACAACACCGAGAATGGAGAACTCGATTTGGTCCTCCTCATACTCTAGCATCCTAGAGAGGATCATTGGTTTTACCGTGTCCATCCAATCCTCTTCAGAACATGGCCCTTGGGAATGTTAGCCACCGGAAGACATCCAGTAACTAGGGAAGGAAAAAAAAAACCTACCCAGTGCTTGAGGCTGTCGTTCCAGCCCATCTAGTTTCCAGACCTTCCCCATCGCGGGCACGAACGCAATGAAGTGGAAGCCCGCCTCGAAGTCTGCTGAAGCATTACCATTCTTCGACCCTCTGGATCTTTTCGATCTCGCTTCATTTTTGAGCTGCAGGTCAGAATTGAGCATGTCCATTTTCCTAGACAGACATTAGTATCGGGTTTTCTATTTGAATTTGACATATAACCCCTGAAACGCACCGTGCAAAGGAATTATGTACGCTCTTCACGAATTCAAAGTTATTGATAGCATCGCCTCGTAGCGCTGGGGTGAAATCCGTCGTGAAATCTTTGAAGCTCTGGAGATTCTCCCCGAGGTCGATGGACTCTATATTGTTGACGATATTCAGCAATGCAACGCTGGCACATGCATTGTGTGTGGTCTGTTGGATGTTAGTTACAACCCTTCCAGCGACAGGAGGACTTCGGATTTCCGAACCTGATTCGCGAACCAGAGACCATCTGGACAACTTGCTTCCTGTCTATCCACTTCCTCCTCTCGCCATCGAAATAGAAAAATCAATCCGTAGACCGGTTTACTGTGACCGGAGCGTTAGATCAGAACATATGTTCGGCTGGGGCAGGCGTACTGCAGGGACGCGATGATTTCATCGTCGAGTGAGATCACTTCTTGGATCTTGACGCCTGACACCCCAAACTCGCGGAGCATAACACTGAACAGGGCCTGCAGATCTGTAAGCGTCGAACTTGCCGTGTTGTGTACTCCATGGTGGATGGTTCAGCATATATGTCGTTATGCGCATTCCCACCAACATATATGTGAAAATATATATATAATCCGCTAACCCCATCAAACAGTATGGACCACACCTACCGGCTCAGATTCCATCTCACAGAACCCATTCCATCGAGCCTTGACCTCATCGCTAATAGGCACAAGCGGATCTTCAGGATAGACCCTCTCATTGAGATCAGACGTCCTGGATGAAGGTCCCACGCGTCTTCTCTTAGCACGCGGCGGACTCATGATGATTTGTTCGAGTATTTACGAGAGTTCGTCTGCCAGAGACAGGAAGAGAAGACGACAGAATAAGGAGTGTTGTCTTCCCGATTTTTTTCTTTCTTTCTTTCCCCTGCAATTGGAGATGCTGGGGGTATATACTTGTGCATACAATACAGTGTTGGTCGATTGACGGAGTAGTAGCTTGCTATTGGACGGCAGTCGGCTGAGACTGGCGCTGCAGCCGGGCTGGCGGACAAAGCGGTCCATTGAGTAGGATCAATGATGAATCGTCTCAGCAGCAACAATACACCCCTGGGATGGACGACTTAATGACTCATCTCATTCGAAAGCAAAATAATACAGATAAAGCAGTAAGATAAAAGTACACATACCAAGGCAAAGAAGAGTCCTACAGTAATAGGGAGGAATTAGAAGGCTCAGGTTGGTTGAGATTGATAGAAGATTAAATAAAAAGTGCGCAAGAAGCCCATATATTGCTCAATCCAACATTTGTAATCCACCAAGAAGGAGGATCATGAAATCAAGTTGATCAATAGAGTGAAATGATAGGAGCCTGCATGCTCGAATAGGAAATTTAAGCGCCAAGCGGGCGGGAGCTAAGTAACTGAGCTCCAGCATCACCGCGGCCAGTTTTGTTTAGCCGCCTAGCGCGACTTTTTGTCAAGTATCGAATTGAAGCACCGCCGGTTCTCGCATGATCCTGTCGATTAGTTCGAGATTGCAATCATTGCATCTGCTGGCTCCTTGTGCAAGAGTCGAAACCGACTCCAGGAGTCCCCCTATCGCCTGCCCACTATCCATGAAAAAGTCTGGTGCGGACATACCTTCCCCAGCACCGCTTTAACGGCACGCGTTGATACCCTCAAGAAACTGACCCTCACAGCTTGATACAACACGACCACGCAGACTAGATTTCGGACTCGAAGCATGCGATGAGCGCAACCCCGCGACTGAGGTCTGCCTTTCCACAGACCCCCCAAACGCGTCGAAAGACGCAAGATGACGAGACCCCGGTCAAAGCTATCCCGCGTCCGGTGAAGGAGCTGAAATCGCTTGCAACACCTTCTTCGAATACGGATGCTCCCCTAATACCGTTCGAGGTCATTGATGCTCCTTCCCAGAGACTTTATGTGGTAGCGCTCTATGTCGCATTGAACGCCTGGCGGCTGATCGAGAGCAATCGTGCAATTGATGAATTGGATTCAACATGGCTATTTCTAAAGTGGATCTTCGTGGATGGGTTGTTTCTTTTTGGCCTTCAGATATTGAGAATACCCTGGCTGGAATGGGCTTTCCCGACCACATTGGCGGTCTTCCTGCTTCACGCTGCCGCCAATGTATTTTTGATGTTTCGGATACCGGTAAGCTGGACAGATGTTGCCTCCCCTGTTCATGTGTTGCATGCATCTAACCTGAGCGCAAAAAGCTTCCGCTAGGAACGTGGATTGCTGGCATGATAAAAGTCGCATACGACAGGGAATTATCGATTTCGGAGCGGAAAGTCAAACCTGCAGACATTCTGCATAATGCGTCTCTGATTCTGGGAAAGCAGATTGTTCACATTCTACCTGAAGGGTGAGTCCGCCGGAACCACATTTGACTACTGAGCTAATATTGTCAGGTCTGCTTCATTAAACCCCGATCGAATTCCGCTGTGCATTGATCCTACACGACCCTCTGTCAATCTACCGATTCGGATCAACCAGACCAATCCTATCGCCATCGAGCTTTTGCGTTTTGACCTGGCCAGCGGCGAAAACGAGACAGTAGTGATCCCGTCAAAGCAGCTGAAACAACTGAAACGCCAAGCAGACAAGAGGCACCCTGCCTCGGACTCTGCAATTCACCGCGACCTCCTTTTCCCGGTCAAGAAAACCGGTATCTACCGGCTGCAGAAGGTCATGGATGAGTCAAAGCTCGAAGTTCGAACCCGATCCTTGAATTCCTTAGTGGCGTCATGTCCCAAAGCCCACATTAAAAACACGCAGACACACAAATGCAGAGGAGAGCTGTCGGATCTGATGCTGGAGGTGGACGGTATTCCTCCGCTGAAAATCAAGTATAGCCGGAAAGTGAACCATCATGACCGCGGTTTCTCCTTCCAAAGTATCCAGCCGGAGAACCTGCACTCATCGCTGGTTAAACCGGAAGAGAATCCTGCGCAGAAACCCGTCCTGGATCTGTCCTGGGCTCACAGCCAGAAGATCGAGGTGCCCTTGAATGAATCGCTCAATGTAGATGGCCATTGGTTCTACGCGATTGAGGAAGTCCATGATGCATACGGAAACGTTGCAAACTACTCCCATCTGGATGAAGGGGATAGGCCGTTGACCAAGACCGCTCCCCAGTGGCATCAATTTTCTGTTCATGAGAGACCACGCATCTCCCTCTACGGGTGCAACGAGCAGCGCCCTCTGGAGGTTGCAAAGGACGAGACTATCGAACTTCCTGTTCAGTTCCATTCAGCCGGCGAAGCCTATGGACAGGATGGACCTTTCACTCTGGCGTACTCTTTCAACCAGGCTGATGCAGAGAACGATGATTCACCTACCAAGAACCGACAGGTATCATTGCGGAATCTCGCACACAAGCCTCGCATTAAGGAGCCAGGCTGGTACAGCCTCAAGGCGATTTCCAGTCAATTTTGCCCGGGAGAAGTTCTCGAACCGTCGTCCTGCTTGCTACACAACCCACCTGAGCCGGAATTGACAGTTAGACATGAGAAGGTCTTTGACAAATGTGCCAATAATGCCGTCGGAATAGTCGCTGATTTGGACCTGGTTGGATCTCCACCATTCCGCCTTCGATACAATATCGAATCCTCAAAGGGAGTGGAGATGCGCTTGCAGACTATTGATTCCCTGAGAGGCCGGCTCGAACTTACGCCGTCCGAAGCTGGTCACTACAAATACCGCTTTTTGGATATCGCCGATAGTGTTTATGAGCCTCGACCCTTGAAGGACAAAGTTCCCGTACTGGAACAGGACGTGAAGCCCCCCGCATCTGCGCATATCGTTGGACCAAGGCAAGTGCGCAAAGCCTGTTTCGGAGAGCCAATCTCTGTTGACGTTTCATTCATCGGCGAGTCACCATGGACCCTCGAGTATGAGATTGTTCATAATGGCAGGAAGTCCAAGCAGGTCCTCAAGAGTGAGAGTGAAACGGCAACAATTGTGACAGACAAACTCGTCAGTGGTGGAGGCTACGCTCTTGCGCTGACAAGCGTCAAAGACAAGTCGAATTGCAAACGAGTCCTTAAAGATGAGATCAAGATCGAGGCTCGATCCAAGAAACCGCACGTTGCCTTTGGCCAGATCGATAGGGCGAGAAAGATCCAAGCACTCGAAGATGCGACGGTCGAACTTCCAGTGAGACTTGGTGGTGAATCACCCTGGCATATCAAATATAAGAATCTAGCCGTGGAGTCCTCGCCGATCTTGGAGAAGACACTATGGAACGAGAACAGCGTAATTTCCGTTCGACAAGAAGGTCATTACGAGCTCCTGGATGTAACGGACGCTTCATGCCCTGGAACAGTTGAACAATCTGCAAAGCAGTTCAATGTGTCCTGGATTCCCCGACCTAGCATTACCGCCGTTGATGGCACTCCCGCGCATGATGGTCCCATCGCAAAACGTGATGTCTGTGAAGGTGACGGTGATGCTCTTGAACTGAGGTTCTCTGGTTCACCGCCATACAGTCTCCGTTACGAGCAGCAACGCAAGAGCCAAGCTGGTGGAAACTATGCTCGTGTTAAGACACTGAGATCTGCTCTCAATGTGGCATCTGTGGAGCTGGACACCAAGGAAGCTGGGTCCTACACGTACAAATTTGCGGAGATCAGCGACAGTCTGTATGACCAAGGTCAAAAAGGGCGCGAACCCCTTGTTGTCACACAGCGAGTCAATCCTCTTCCTTCTGCGCGCTTTGAATCTCCAGGTCATATTTATGGCTTCTGTAAGGAGGAGGCAGATGGAGAAGAATCCATCCCGGTTACTCTAGAAGGAACTCCTCCGTTTTCGATGGAGATCTCGATCAAGCACCACTCAAGTGCGAACCCAGAAGTTGTGACTATCAACAAAATCAACTCAAACCGACACAATCTTCCTATACCGCGCCGCCACCTTGATTTGGGCCAACATGTTGTCAGCATCCACAAGGTTCGGGATGCGCGTGGATGCCAGCGTGTCACCGAATTTGATGCCTCCTCAGTCAGAGTCGCCGTGTCTGATGTGCCTACAATTATACCTCTCGAGTCGCAAGTCGACTATTGTGTTGGAGAGCGCATCTCGTTCTCTCTCTCTGGCCACGCGCCATTTGAAGTCTTCTACACTTTTGACGGGGCTCAGAAGAAGGCCACTTCTCACTCGACCAATTTCCGCCGGATAGCTGAGAAACCCGGCCAATTCACTGTAACCGCGGTTAGCGATGGTGCCAGCGGCAAGTGCAAAGCGCACAAGAATATCACCAAGGTGATACACGAAATGCCCAGTGTTAGGATAAGTAAGGGCCGGGTTTCCGTGATCGATATCCACGAAGGTGGAGAGGCCGATCTTAACTTTGAGTTTTGGGGAACACCGCCGTTTGAATTCACGTAAGTCTTTTCTGTAGTTCGTGAACGAAATGTTTCTTATACTGACATCCTACCTCAGTTACACAAGGAGCTCGAATCCCCAAAGAGGAAAGAAATCACAAATCTTGGATATCAAACACGATATCTCCTATGAGCACAGCAAGATAATCAAAGCCTCTGACGAAGGAACGTACGAGGTCGTGGCCATCAAGGACAAGTTCTGCTCCTTTTCCAAGCAAGAAGGCGCAGGTAAGCCCGGATGGGGAGGGAAGCAGATACAGAAGTCGAAGAAATAATGGGATGGGCGGAAAGAAAGGAATTCCCTGTTTTGAAATCTATTTTGTCTAGCATGTAAATGGCGTTATGATGAATGATTGATTACATTATCTGCAAAGAAAATAATCACTGCTTATGCTCCCCGTCCTGAACATGGATAGTCCGTACCAGACCCTCGCCAAGCCTGGCAATTTCGTTCAAAATACCCGTAGTATTGATCGTCACATTGCCTTCAGAGGCATCGCCTGACGGCATCGTCGAATATGCCAGCTTCAACGCTAAGCCTCTCGGTTTCTTCATCTGCGGGTTCCAAAGTCCCGCTATACGACGGCACTGGCCATCGCCATGGAATAGCAGCATGCTATTACCGAAAGATGCCTGGATCTCTTGCAGAAAAGACCTAATGGCAGCGGACGACTTGTGATTCTCACTAGTGCCAAGCTCCTGCAGATTCTTGAACTTGACCAAGTTGCCTGACCGTCTGTTGGCCACACGTTTGGGATCAAGCTCCACGACGAAATCATACGGCGCAAGAGACGGACGGAACAGTTCAGCCGCGTCGAGATCTGCACCCTTATCCCTAACGAGAGTCACCGCGGCCTTTGCAAGGGCAGAAATACGGGCCGCGACGACCTTCGAGGGCATCTCGTATTGGGTCCAGGTGATACCATCCTGATCGATGCCAGATGCAGCGAAGAAGACGACCGAGTTCATCGCAGGGTCGATCTTGCGCCAGGCTGCGAAGCGAGTCCTGATGGACTCCAGCGTGTCTGCGGTGAGAGACTCGTTTATATCCACGATCAGTGGTTCCTGTTTCCAGTTCCATCGAGAGAGGAAATAGAGAGTGCGGAGAAAACCGGTCATGACGCTCGAGGGAGTCTCCCATGGATATGGGTGGAGGAAGGCTCGTGCTGTCAGGAGCTCGATGAATTCCTCGTTAATGTGAGGAACAAGGAGATGAGAGCTGAACCACTGTTTCATGACACGGATGGTAGGGGAGAGGGCAGGGACTCGTGTACAAAGAGTACGAAGCGCTTGGGTGAGTCGAGGACCCTGGATGAATAACCGTTTATACATAGCTAGTGCGTCTGCAGTTTCCTCCTTGGCACGAGGAGCAAGAGTCTTGCTTTTCAACTGATTCTCAAGCAGTGCTTGTTCTCGATCATGGTGGATTCGAAGACGGAAAGTGACGTGGGACTTGTGAACGATATCCAGGAAGCCGTTGTTGAGAAGCTTGGTGGATTCATTCTCCAAGCCTGTTCGACATGAGGCAGCCTCACCAGATGACTCGAGGTAGTCGCCTATCTTCACAAGGAAAGCTAGTTTTGTCATCTGAGTAGCGGCGAGGTCATCAGGCCAGCGTGTAGAGCTCTCAAATTGAAGAACAACATCGACAATTCCACTGTTCACACCACCGTCAGGTCTCATTTCCAGAGCAGTATGGCGAAGTAGAGGACTGGCTGGTAAGAGCTGTTTGATTGTAAGCGGGACATCTGCCATGTCCCGGAGAGACCGCTCGAGAGAATTGAAAGCATCAAGAACAAGCTGGAACAGTTTGTTTGAAGATGTGAGACTGCCACCCCAATTATCGAGTATCCTATCGTACTCATCCCCGATATAGGTGAGGGATTCTTCAGCTAGTTCAAAATGACGCTGCAGGACGTAGGCCAGTATCTGATGGACTATGGATGGTGCCGATGGCTGGTCTGACCATACCAAAGTCTCGACAATGCTGCCGTCTTTGAAACGTCTCAGCTCAGACTTCTCTCCCCAGAACTCTCGGAATGATGCCGCTTCTTCTTTTTGTTCGGCCGAGGGACCCTGGTCGATTACCCTATGGGCATTTTTAGACTCGAGAAGGATTCCAACCAAGACAGTCTTCTTAGAGTTGTTTTTCGAGGAAGAGCCTACGGCCCATGGTTCCGAGTCTCTGCTTGACAGCGCTATGAGGTTTGCCCTGTCACCGAGTGCTCTGCTAAGAACTTGGAAGAGAAGCGTTTGGTACTTGAGGGAAGATAGAATGCCATTCACATTTGACGGCAAGGGAAGAGATAGGACGCGGTCGAATCGGAGCATAGGTTCGTGCACCTTGACGATGAAGACATTGCCAAAGTTGTCGTAACGGGTCTCATTTAACATAGCAAGAGTGATCCGGGCTTCGTGGCGTAGCAGGTTATAGGACCATGGTGTCATCTTGTAAAGAACATTAAGCCCTCTTTTCCCGTCGTAAATCACAGGGCCTTCAGAAGGTATGGATATAGGATCAGCAGACAGTATGATAGGCTGCGTCAAGTCCCTGTTGGAGAAGAACTGCATCATAGCCTTGAAGATCTGGTAGCTACTGTATGAGGGTAGCAGAACGGCCTTTCCGTTAGGTCCACCGGTCTCCATCAGTGTAGCCACGATTACGGCCCATTCAAATGTCCCCAAACCACCAGCTTGAGGCGACGGGCCGAAGCCTCTTTGTCGAAGCCAAGTATGTCCAAGAATACAGGCGTCCCTGAAAGAGTCACTCTTTTGCGTAGCCGCATGCAGAAATTTTAGGTACGGCGTCACCGTAGCTTCGGAACGCAGCGCCGCATTGTAGTACGGCGTGGATTCTCCAGAGCTCTCGTTCAACTCGCCAGTAGTGTTTCCCTTCCTTATATTGTTCTTCGCGGGCAGTGTCTTCGAAATTGAAAAGACTGTCTGGTTGATTGCAGTTATGATCCGGATGCGCGGCATCTGGCTGGCGGAATCGTCATGGTGTCGCAGAACGATCACAGGACGTAGACTATCTCCGTCCTGATACTCGAACTTCACGGACCATTCCAAACCCTTAGCGGATTTAAGTCCTGTTGCAATGCAAGCCACATAGTATGCTCTCTTGTGGAAGTACCTGTAGTTCACATAGTCCTTTTCCTGAAAAAGATCGTCGGGCATTGTCACGGCGAGATCGACAGTGTATGGGTCTGCTGTCTTCATTCCGGTTCGAAGTGCAAAGCTGCCTACCACATTGATATTGGCGGGTTTCGCATATGCCATGGTATATTTCGTCTCTTTCCCCGGGCGTGGCTCGGGAAATGGGACAACGACGCCATGCAAGCTTTTGATCTCCTTTTCAGCTTCCTTTACAGACTTTGCGGGGCGTCCTGGGATCTGTTCGATGATCTTCTTGATCTTGGAGAGTGCCTCCTGTATCTGCGACACTTCTCTGTCATAGTCGAGTCTGAGATCCGCAAGCAGATCGTCCATCTGCAACTTGAAGACATTGGACTTGTATAATCCGCTGGACAGAGCCAGCTCAGCTGAGCGATCCTTCTGCGCCTTCTTTACTCCCGTATGCGACGACGTAGATGTGCCATTGTGTTGTGTCTTGCGACCGTTCGAAAGGGTGTTATTGTTGTCGCCGGAGTCTGACTCGTCGCTATCGGATGGACTGAGCTTTCTTCTCTTCGCACTGTGGACCGACATAGTGACCGTATGTTATACGGAATGCTGATCCAGAGCTCCTCTGGCTCTGTATAAAAGCCAGTTGCGAAGTACGCGCGAATAATCAGCGTGGGATTGATTTTCGGCGATAATGCTGCTACAAAAAAAATTCGGTAGATACTTGAGGCCGATGGTATCGGGCTAGTTTAGAGGACCCAGAAGTTTAACCGCGCATAGCGGTCACGTGACAGTTTTATGCATAACATCTTGGAATTTATCATTATCAAATAGTATATTGCCATTGTCCTTGTGTCGGGTTAAAATGCAGAATAATTTTTCTGGCACTGGCAGTGTCTAGGATTCGAAGCTGGTTGACTTCTCCTGGATAACTGGCTGGAGGCCGCGGAGTAGACGAACAGGTTCTTCGACTCCACTTGGATCTGGACATCATCTGCAATGACAACGTCGCTTATGAGAGTAGATCTTGCCAAAACATCGATCCACGAATATGCAGAACCTGATCATGGTAAATGAACCCCCAGATCCTTTTGTATAGCCATTGATCTATGTCGTCGCAACAAAGCGTCTTTGGCGCAGTCGGTATCGAGTTGGACCGATGCGTTGCGGATCATGAGAAAAGCACTGCAAAAGCGCATCCCTAGTTGCTCGAAATGTAAAGGACTTCGTCATAGTCAGCACCGCCCTATCAGATAACCTCCGTGGTCTGACACTAACCATTGTTTCCTCGTACAAAGGCATCTCCATAGCTACGCCTCAATTTCCCGTCCAGGTATTCCTCCGTCTTCTCGAGAGCGATGTTCATATATCCATCAACAGATTGGAGCTCTCCTGAGAAAGAATCGGTATCAGTATCAGTATCCATTAAATCTGGACCGCGCGGGGTAAGTTCACGGTACCTTTATAGACGACACCGGAATTGAGCTTAACCGTCACCGGGGCGCCGATGATTTCGGACAGGAAAGCGGAAGGGTCCTTGCCCTCGGATGAAGAACCGTTCTCCATGCTTGAAGATCTTGACGCCGTGAGGTATGGTGAGGGCTGGGCGCGTTCTTGCGAGTAAGGCTGGTAGATCAATCGATCGATTTCGGTTCCAGCAGCTCCAGGATGACATAAGCAGGTGACCGTCTTTGTCTGACTCAGCAGGACTCACTGCCTGTTTAGGACTAGCGCAGGAAAAGACAAAAAACATGGAGGGGGCGGGGAAAAAAGAGGAGATTCATTTGATTTATGATTGCATTGTAGTTTACCAGTTATTAGTAGTGAGATGACTATAAAAAAATAATTAGGGTAATAGACTGGTGTATGATGGCCTCACTACTCCAATCCCACGTCTTAGACTCGTTGAATGGTAAGAAGAAGTTGTTTTAATGGGACGATATACATACATCAGTGACCAGTCTAGATGCTCCGAGATCGCAGGGCCGGAAATGACTAATAATCGATAGGATGCAGGGACAACGCCTGGTCCTGTTGTTCTCATTCTATGTCCATGACTACATGCTATTTTCCTGTACCTGACCTGCTTGTTTTTATTCCTATTGCTTCTGTGAGGAGGTTAGCCCTCGCAAACCGCTCTCCCCTCGTCTATTCCAAATGCTTCAAGCTCTAGGAGGTCCCGTCCCTCCGAACACCGACCATGTACGTGTCTAACCCCGAACGCGAACTGTGTCGCATGCCTCTTTGTTGTCTCACTTTCTCTCGGGCTGTAGCATTCAGCCATGGGAGTTCCCTGTTTGATCCGGCATTATCAACACAACCCACTTCTTCAATTGGTGTGCTCTATGTAGAACAGAGTGTGTGCTAATCTTTCGAACAGGCAGTCAGTGTCTCTCTGCCGACATGGCAGGCCAACATCGGTTATGAAGAGGGAGAAGACTGGGTACTGAGTAAAATGCAATGTGGATACCCCAGGTTCTTCGTGCATCCTAGCATCCAGAAACTCGCCGAGGAGGTTATACGTCGCCACGGGGATGTGGAAGTAGAATCGGCGACACTCTTTCCTACCAAGAGGACGGCACAGGTGTGCTATTCCTTTATGACATCTAAGGTACCCCAGGAGGATGTAGCAGCAGTGCGGATTCTGAATTTCGTGCCAGCGCGGGGTGCCGATCCGAGCTCGCTCGTGTCCTCGTTGTCCTGCGTTCTCTACCCAAAGCAGTATGCGTCGGTCGCCAAACAAGTCTGGCAGCATTCAGGCAACGGCATCTCTAGTCGTCGAAGCGAATTCCTCCTTACCGCTCTGCAAGATGGCTATCTTGTCGAAGAACACTCGCCCAGCGCTCCGGAGAAACCCAGAAGGCTGCACAAAGGTCCCAGGAGATATCAGACGAAGGATTCGTTCGATGCAACATCTACAAAAGAACCAGGTTCGCCGCCGCAAACCAATGGGGCCCGAGAGGGGAAAGAATATGCGCAATTCATTGAAGAACGCTTTGGCCGTAACCTCAACCTCTCTCTGGCGGATCGAGCCAAACTGGCCGTTCGAAGACGGATTGCTGGATCATTGACTGCCGACGTCGACCTCTCCGAGGCGCTCGAGACATCCTCATCTGACGGCAGAATCGCAGGTTTAAGCGAGGATGACGTCTTTCTATACCCAAGCGGCATGAGTTCCATTTTCAATGCCCACCAGATCCTGCTGCACACCCTTGGTCAGAAGAAGAGCATCTGTTTCGGATTTCCCTACATCGATACCCTCAAGATCCTCGAGAAATGGGGACCTGGCTGTCTATTTTACGGTCATGGCTCCGCCGAGGACCTCGATGATATTGAGAAGCGGCTAAGAGGAGGTGAAAGATTCCTGGCGCTTTTCACGGAGTTTCCTGGAAACCCCCTGCTGAAATCAGCCGATCTGAGACGTATACGCGCACTTGCGGACGAATTTAAATTTGCAGTTGTGGTGGACGAAACCGTTGGCAACTTCATCAATGTCAACGTCCTTCCTTACGCCGATATCGTCGTCAGCAGTTTAACCAAGATCTTCAGCGGAGATAGCAACGTCATGGGAGGAAGCGCCGTTCTCAACCCGCATGGTCCTTTCTATAGGGATCTCAAGGACACGTATGCCGCCGAATTCGAAGACCTCGTTTGGACTGAAGACGCTGTCTTCCTTGAAAGAAACAGCCGCGACTTTATTTCGAGAATAGAGAAGATAAATGCTACTGCGGAAGCTATCACCGATCTTTTGAAGGCTTCTCCTATCAGTAAGTAGTACCTCGAGCAACGGAGCGCAATGGCTTTTGCTTGTCTAACAAGGAATACAGCCAAGGAAGTCTACTACCCAAAATACAGCCCTACGAAGCCGCTCTACGATAGCTTTAAGAACCCGCGTGGTGGATATGGTGGTCTATTTTCAGTCACATTTCATTCGACTGCTCAGGCCGTGGCCTTTTTTGACACGCTTGAAATCATGAAAGGACCAAGTCTTGGAACGAATTTCACGCTCAGGTGAGTCGAATCCCATGAGTCGTCGCTTCATGCAACTCACAAATTCATAGTTGCCCCTATACGCTTATCGCCCACTATGGAGAATTAGACTGGGTAAGATCCTCTCTGAAGCTTGCCATTTGCACCCTATCACAGCATCTTGGTCACTGACTGCAGATTAGGCACGTTCTTTCGGCGTTGATCCTGACTTGGTGCGGATCAGTGTCGGGCTTGAGGATGCCGCAGACCTCAGTGCGAGGTTCGAGCGGGCCCTGACTGCGGCGAAAGATGCATCCTCCCAGGCATAAGGATGGGTCGGACGGTATCTCGTCGACGACGATTCGTCTGCTATCATATTTCGAGACCGGTAGAGGATTTTGGCCAATGCATTGCACGCAGCGGTTTCGCACAAAAGTTATGGTGGGTTAAAGTCGACGCCCCATCACCACATGCGGAGTGGTTATCAATTACTCCTGTATCCAATTTCACCGGCACAGACATCTGCCAACAGCTGTCAGTAAGCTGCTATCTCAAAACGCATAGGAGGATGCCGGATTATTGCCATACCATCGCACACAAGAGCACTTAGTATGCTCTGTGGAAGTGTATATACCCTGGATACGTAGAGTGAGAGAGATACATGTAGTAACCTGCTCACAATATGATATTTGAATTCAATGGTACAATGTGCATATATCCAGAGCACAACACCACTCCCGAAAATATCACAGAAATGAAAAAGTTTTCGGCAACACACAGTTAGTGCTGGAAGCACTCCAAAATAGATTTTCGGCAGGGTATCATTTCACGGGACGGTCAAACGCTCCCTCATCATGGTCCACCATACTCAGAGCCCGACTCCTGACCCCGCTTAGATCACCGCTTCCGGTTCTCCTCAAGGCTTGTCGCATGGTCTCAACATTGACCTCTCCCCCGAAATTGCCGGAGAACGGACTATGCGGACTGTGCGGGATCGGTAAAGGACTGGTAATGCCCCGACTTCCACGGTGAGGCGATGTCTCCTGACCCTTGAGTGATGGTGACAGACTAGTTGGAGGTGAAGTACCAAACCCACGGGATGATACGGGAGAACGTGCAGGCGATGGAGATCGGTTCTGGGTGGCCAGTGCAGCTGATGCATTGTTCAACCCTGCAGTACGCGATGAATCCGAAGTACCGACTTGCTCGTTATTTTCAGCCTGCTCAGCATTGACGACATCTGCGAATGAAATGAAACTTAAGCGTTTAACATCACTGGAGTCGAGTGTTCCATAAATAGATGCCGAGTCTGCACCTTCAAAGGTATTCTGGCCCGCATCTTCATGCCAGGAAGAAGAAAGGGATTGCTCTGCAGTAGATGCTCCTGCGACCGCTAGGGCTGCTGGCTGGTGAACGTTGTGTGTAACAATCTCGACGGAATCCGGATCGAGTTTTTTGTCCGTAATTGCAACAGAAGAGGCTTCTAGGATCGGAGGTATATGGTTCTCAGTCATTATATGTGAAGGAATTCCCGGAGAAGTCTGCGCTGGCATTAGATCTTCCTGGACATTACGTTCGAAGATCTGCGACGCAGGGGAACGGAGGCTGGGAGATTTTGTTTCCACTGAGCGTCCTGGCGACGATGGGTGCGTATATGGATATCGAGCCCGACTGGGCGAGGCCGATGAGCGGATGGGACTCAAGCCGCCAGAGGGAGAAGCAGGGACCATGTTATGAACCGAGGAATTCGTATCTGAAGTGGCAGTGGTTGTCGTGTATCGGCCCTCACTACCTGGCCGTCTCTCGTCACCTGTGTCACTGGGGCTTCGAGGATACGAGTCTGTTCTTGAGCCAGTACCAAGGTCACCAGCTTTCCTCTTTTCCGCGGATAGTATTCCCTGGCTCAATAGCGATTGCTGGGGCAGCGCTCGTTCTGAAGGGCGCGCGGGCTGCGCATCGTGCTGCTCCTCACTAGCTGACATAGTAAATTCGTTGTTGCTGAGAGCTCAACTTGAGAGGCGCGATCAAAAGCTTGCAGTTCCCTGCTTCGTGCACCAGTCAGCATCACTGTCGTTTCTATACTGTCGCATGGATGTAAGATGTGTAGAACGGCGAGAATGACAACCCATCTAGATATATGTAAAGGAGAATTTACCGCTATCTGCTGCGAAAGAGAGTTACTTTTCCAACTTTGGCTGGTGCTGGTAGCTAGCTCTTGTATGAGGATATCGGATCGAGTGCTTAGGTCCGGGTGCGATGACGAACGTGATCCTGAATCGACTGAACGATAAGGCGGGGTTGAGGGTATTGGAGAAGTGACACAAAACCAAACAGACGGCAGTCTCCGACCACCGCGAGGATGATACAAGCCAGATGAATCGAAATCAATGTCTGAGCCAGCTGGGAAGGGCGGAGTGTCTGCCCGATCGAAAAGGAGGCAGCGCGGATGTGATCATGGGAGCGGCAAAGCGGGACCACGGAAAGTTGATGAATCCAGGCAACCAGGAGCGCAATTCGAATGACAGGGGTGACCATGCGCTCTCCTCTCTCCAGATGGCATTGTCTTGCTTATCGTTGACAATTCCAGCGATTTCTTTGTCGTTCCCGTTCTAGTAAATCAGAGCGACCTCCAACTGAAGGCAGTCCGCATGCATACATACATACATACTCTACGGAGTCGACTCTGCGATGACAAGCGGAACATTCAACGGGCCAAGCAAGCCACTGTGGGTGATCAAGAGAAGATCTCGGTTTAGATACAACGGCAGATACGTCACTTGGGGGACGAATGGCTCAGGATCAGCGCAGATCCTCCAGAGTTCAGGAGAGGGCGTGTTTATCTGATACTACCGAGGCTCTTGGTTACTATGTTTGATCTCGAAACAATGCCTTAGTTTCCTAATAAGTGGACTACTGTAAAGAACAATAACTATAGTCAATTAATACACGAAGAATATACGGTAAGTGATGGTTAGTTATGGTAGGCTGTCAAGAACAGTGCGTAATAATACAGCCCTGATTAGCCCGTTGCAGCAAGAACGAACAATAATACTGTATCCATTGTTACCGCAGGACGCGTATTGAGCACGTGAGCCCAGCCCAAGGCGGTCTGCGCAGCCAACGGACCAATTTGCTTCCGGCCTCCGCGCTCGCGGAAAACTCCTGGGCTTTGCTTGTCCAGAAGGAAGCTCGACGACACGGTCTCTCGCACGTCCGCAATAACATCGACTCTGGTCCGGATTGGTGTTATCGAGCCAGTGCTCCGCTCTGATTTCCTATTCGGCCAGGAAATTGGATGATGGCAAGTCATTGTCACGGCCTCTCCATCTGAACACCTGCACTGCTTCCACATTTTCTTCCGGTCCAAGGACAGCCAGACGAACCAGGCACCGCTCTTGCGACGTCTCGACCATATACCTCCTTGCCAACCTTTCAATCTTTTCAATTAGCAAGCATATTAATTCTCCCGCCATGTCTACTTGCGCTGCGGCCCCGAAGCGGTCCTTTCTGAGACTACCATTCCTTCTGCCTTCATGGAGCGAATCGAGCCCTCTGGTGCTCCGCCGAAATCAATCTTCCTACAGACGGACTAAAGCACGACTTCGTGTGAAGCCAGATGCCTCCTTCGGCCCTTCGCAGGCTCAGCTGCATGAACACATCATCTACAACCCCCCTTCGAGCGCGCCATCTGTCTACCAAACACCTACGAAGTTTCTGCCACCCGATGATATCCGCAGAACTCTACGTGCTGCTTCTCCGGTAGGGGAGCCAAAAGAGACGGATCTGCCACCAGTCTTCAAGGAGACCCCGGAGAAGAAGTACCATCTTACTCCTGCCGATATCGAAGAGATTCGAAAACTCCGTGTTAGCGACCCAATGACATGGAGCAGATGGAAGCTTGCTCGACGCTTCGATTGCTCCCCGCTCTTCGTTGCGATGGTGTGTGAAGCCAGCCCCCAGAAGAAAGAGATCCAGAAGCAGGTCCTGCAGGCAGTACAGTCGCGGTGGGGTGCGAAGCGACGAATTGCCCGAGAGGACCGGGAGCTGCGCAAGGAAGCCTGGGGAAGGGATGAATAACGGGTGTAATGACCAATGTTGGTTGCATCTTCTCCAATTCATTTTCGGTGCTGTGCATCAGGATGCGAGACGGTTGCCAAGGCATATGTGTCGACCTGGATTCTCTGCATGTTTACGCTGGCCGGACGGTGTGGACTACGGCGCACGCGAATGAATGGGCATGTATTTGGACTACTTCATGGCTCTACAGCATTGTACACTATTGTATCTTCTCATCCTCTTTCTCACTGTATTAGAAGAGCCTTGTGTGTTTAGAACGAACAAGAGAAAAAAAAAATCCAAATTATGTTGATGAATAAATACATTGATAATACTGGAGTCGCTCTAAATTTTAACCATCAATTAGCATGATTGCGTGGGTTTGTAACTAAGTAACTGGCCACCTCGTAACTAGCAGTAATATTATTACTACTGGTTAGTGGTAACTACGCTGTATCTCTGGCTCGCGTGCTTACCTGCGGCAACCCTCGGGAATCGCGATGCGACTCTACGAATTAACGTAATAACTAGTCGCCCAAAGAAAACGCCCTCTTCTTATTCGCCCAAAATTGGCGACCCCTCTATCGGTATCTATTCCAATGCTCCCCGCTCTGGCCCTCCGTCGCATTTCAGCGTCGTTTCCTAGGTGCAGACAAATTCCTTCGTCTTCGCCTACACCTGGGTTCCCTTGCGTGCTGAAGACTTTGATCCCCAGACCGTCTCAGACCATTCCGCGTCGATTCTTCTACGGACATATCGACGACCGCAAAATGGCGCCGCAGTTGGAGCCTTTTTTCAAGGAGTAAGCAAGCTCTTCTGTCCTTCTGGGAGCCAGTCAGGAGCTCAGAAATTGACTCGTTTGCTTTCATCTAGGGTGGACCAGCAGTCTGAGTCTTTTATTGACCGTATGTACCTTTCCTATGGCCCTCTGCTTATTTGGGCCCTCGGAAAAACAACGAAACTGACATTCGATCAAAGGTCTCCGCAAGGCTGTTGCGATTCCCTCCGTCTCTGCCCAAGATGAGAACCGAAAGGATGTCTTCAAGGTGAGTCTCTTCCATTTCGTTGCTTATGGTAGGACGTAGTTAACGTTTCTTGCTACTTTAGATGGCCGATTTCCTTGCTTCCGAGCTGGAAGCTCTCGGAGCTGAAGTGCACAAGAGGCCACTAGGAAAGCAGCCCGGTAAGGAGCATCTCGATCTGCCGCCTGTTGTCATTGCCCGATATGGAAACGACAAGAACAAGCGAACGATTTTGGTGTACGGCCACTACGACGTCCAGCCGGCCCTGAAGGAAGATGGATGGGCTACGGAACCTTTCACCCTTAGCATCGATGACAAGGGAAGAATGTATGGTCGTGGTGCTACGGATGACAAGGGGCCTGTCCTCGGCTGGTTGAATGTTATCGAAGCCCACAAGAAGGCTGGCGTTGATTTCCCCGTGAACTTGCTATGCTGCTTTGAAGGAATGGAGGAGTACGGTTCCGAAGGTCTGGATGAGTTCATCGAGGCCGAGAGCAAGAAGTTCTTCAAGGATGCAGATGCCGTCTGTATCTCCGACAACTACTGGCTGGGAACTGAGAAGCCTTGCCTGACCTATGGTCTGCGCGGCTGCAACTACTACTCTGTCAGTGTCTCTGGCCCTGCTCAGGATCTGCACAGTGGTGTCTTCGGTGGATCAGCTCACGAGCCCATGACCGACCTCGTCAACATCCTGTCGAAGTTGGTCGACTCTCAGGGAAACATCTTGATCCCAGGTCTCATGGATCTTGTTGCTCCCTTGTCAGAGGAGGAAAAGACTCTTTACGGAGGAATCAGCTATAAGATGGAAGACCTCCACGAATCGCTGGGCAGTGAAACTAGCATTCACCCCACCAAGGAGAGAACTCTGATGGCCCGATGGAGATATCCTTCTTTGTCTATCCACGGTATCGAGGGTGCATACTCCGCACCTGGTGCCAAAACAGTTATTCCAGCCAAGGTGATTGGCAAGTTCTCCATCAGAACCGTGCCAAATATGGAGAGTGCAGACGTGAACAAGCTGGTATTTGACTATATCAAGGCGGAATTCGCTAAGCTTAAAACCAAGAACAAGCTGGATGTCTGGCTTCAGCACGACGGCAAGTGGTGGGTTGCTAGCCCGAAGCACTGGAACTTCACCGCTGCCAGCAAGGCTGTTAAGCAAGTGTTTGGAGTCGAGCCCGACATGACTCGGGAGGGTGGAAGGTTCGTGATCGATCAGATAAATCTAACTCATGTAAGGAATTCAGACAGCTAACTATGGTCATAGCATTCCCGTCACGTTGACGTTCGAACAAGCAACCGGTAAGAACGTTCTGCTTCTGCCGATGGGCAGCTCCACCGATGCTGCTCACTCTATCAATGAGAAGCTCGACAAGCGCAACTATATCGAGGGAACCAAGCTTCTGGGAGCTTATCTTCACTACGTCGCTGAAGAGCCCGTTGGTAACTGAGGAGAGCATCAAAGACGGGCGTCCAGTTAAAGCTCTTGTAGGAGTCAGCATCGTACGACTGCGAGCATGACTTCTGATACTTTCTCTCGGTGCTACTTTTCATTGTTCTACGAAGTAATGCAAGTTATTGCCGCCAGAGCCATACGTCTAACGTATAAAAGAATACCATAAGAAAGAACAGGTCGAATCAGTAGTAGCATATCAAGGATCATATTGATCCCTAGCATGTATCCACTTCCAATTCCGAGTCATACTATACCATTAGTTATCTACGTATTATTCGGAGAGGAAATTCTATCTGAACTACAGTGCTATGATATGATAAATGCAGTGAGATCTGTTCTGTATTCGAAGTAGAGCAATTATTTACTGCCCGATCACTACCGTAATAGGCAATAATTAAACTGTGACTGCGCGGTGGTGGGTCGCGCTAAGATCCGGGTCGCTTGTCCTCGTGGTGACGCGCTACAACGCGCAAACTAATGTGGTCGGCAATGCGCTTCAACGATAGATAAGATATAACGCTTTTTTGAAGTGTTCTGTTTGCGCTTACGTGTAAATCTGACGATGCGATTATGCGATGGCTCCTACCAAGCGTGCACGGGCATTGTCAGATTCTGGGGACTCAGATGACGACGAAACCAGAACACCTGCTCGTATAGAATCGGTGCGTACAAGCGACTTCGACGTGATATAACTATTTTCTGACCTGATCTATACAGAGGAAACGAAGCAGGACCTCGGACGCGAGCGCCACCTCACCCGTTGACTCAGATGCAAGCAATCAGGGCTGGCAGGAGCAGACCGACTCCTACATTACCGAGGCCCTCGACAATGAGAACGAACTGGAGGTACGAGCGACACAGATTATCCAGGAGAAATATGCGTTCGCTAGCGACGAGCCCAACGTGCCCGCCGACCATGGCATTCTCGAACGAGTCGAGTGTTATAACTTCATGTGTCACGAACACTTCTACGTCGAACTCGGACCCCTTATCAACTTCATTGTTGGGAAGAACGGAAGCGGCAAAAGCGCAGTACTGACGGCTATCACGCTTTGTCTGGGAGGCAAGGCGTCCGCGACAAATCGAGGCCAGAGCTTGAAGAGCTTCATAAAGGAGGGAAAGGAGTGAGTTTCTACTCTCTTATTCAGGATGAAACTGTAAGATTCTGACGACTATGTCACTACAAGATCAGCGACTATCATCGTTCGCATCAAGAACCAGGGTGACGGCGCCTATATGCCCCAGGAGTATGGAAAGTGTATCATAGTCGAACGACACTTCACGCGGAGTGGAACAAGCGGCTTTAAGCTGAAGAGCGATAGCGGACGAATCGTCTCGACTAAAAAGGTCGAACTGGACGCAATAACGGACTTTTTCAATCTGCAGATCGACAATCCTATGAACGTGCTATCTCAGGACATGGCTCGGCAGTTCCTTAGCACTTCTAGCCCTGCGGATAAATACAAGTTCTTCGTGAAGGGAGTTCAGCTAGAACAACTGGATCAGGACTACCGGCTGATCGAGGAGTCTATCGACCAAATCGAAGATAAATTGCGCAGTCGTCTGGATGATATCAAGATTCTCGAGCAGAGAAGGGATGTGGCAAAACGGCGATTGGAGATGTCGGATCAACATGCTTCTCTCAGGGACAGGGTTAGGGTGCTCCGAAGGCAGATGGCGTGGGCTCAGGTCGAGGAGCAAGAGAGGGTGAGGCACAGGTTAACCTGTTTGTGCATAAATCTCATTTCTGACCCCAATTACAGATTCGCGACTCTATTGATGAGCAGCTTGTTGAAGCCGACCAAAAGATCTCGACGGCCGAAACGGACGTAGCACGCTTTGATGCCTCTTTTCAAGAAGCCGAGAGAGAATCAGAGGTTGCTACTGGTGTTGTCAGACAAGCCCAAGGCGAAGTTGAGCGAGCGCAGGATGAGAAAAAGGACACAAGGTCTCGTCTGGACGAGGAAATGAATGAGCGCTATGATTTACAAGTATGTTCTGGCTCTCTCAAACAGAGCCTTCAGACTTTCGATTACGCAGCCTGCTAATTACACTCTACTAGGCCCAACAACGCACAATACGCGAATTTCTCAAGACAGCAGAGGCTAGGATAAAGCAGTTAAACGATGATATCGCCAAGGAAAACCAGCGACTCGCGGACATCAGTGGAGGGAGCTACACGCTCATGCAAACCCAGCTGGACAATAAGCTGGAGGAGGCTTCCGAAGCACGCCGTCAATACGAGGCGCACCAGAAAGATACAAGCCGCGTAAGAGACGATATCAGGGAGGCAGAAGAAGAACTCAAATCCAAGCTTGCGCCCATCGACAAGGTAAAATCGGATATTGAACAGGCGGAAAATGTACTGCGCAGTCTTACAAAGGATCGCGGCTCACAAGACGCTGGGTTCCATCCGAATATGCCGACACTTCTGAGAGCCATCCGGCAGAACGATTCGTTTACCAAACCGCCAGTAGGACCTATTGGCAACCATGTAAGGCTACTGAAGCCAAAATGGTCGTCGATCTTAGAAACGTCGTTCGGTACTACGTTAAGTAGTTTTGTGGTTACGTCGAAGCGTGACATGAATATCCTCTCGGATATCATGAAGAGGGTCAAATGGTACGTGCATCTTGGATTTCAATCGCCTAAACCTTTCGCTTACTCGCGAGGATTTAGTGAACTTCCAATCTTCATTGGGAGTGAAGGTTATATCGACACCTCACAATATGAGCCAGATTCGCAGTTTGATACGGCTCTTCGGGTCCTTGAAGTATGCCATACATGATCCCCATGGGGTATCCGAATTCGACTGACATTTACATTAGATCGATAACGATCTGGTCCGTAGACAGCTGATCATCAACCACGGTATAGAACAAATGCTACTCATCGAAAAGCTGGAGGATGCTTCTTCGGTACTTTTCGATGGCGAGCGGCCAAAGAACGTTAAGCGGTGCTACTGTATTGATCCAAATGACAGGAGACGTGGAATCCATCTCTCGTATAGTCGATCCGGGGATCCTAGCCAAACGCCTGTCGCAGCGTATACGGGAAGATCGCGAATGAGGACGGATAGTGAGACACAAATCAGGTACGCTCTCATTGCTCCTTCGGCTCTGTTCCGCTTTGATTAACAAGCATTAGGATGCAAAAGGAAATCATTGATGATCTCAAGCGACAGTTAACGGATATCCAAAACCATGCTCGCGCCTCCCGGTCTCGTTTAGAAAGCTGTAAGCAGGCACTGGTGAGACATGGGAGGAAAGAGAAGGACCTACAGATTGCTGCTCAGAGGCTCGAGGACCAAGCTGAACAGCTTCAGGATGCCCTCGAAAGGGAAGCAGTCGACGACCCTCGTCTGGATGTCCTCAAAGGCGAACTGGCAGAGGCGGAGGAAGAGAAACGACTGAATGAGGGATCATATGATGATAGTGTCAAAGCTATGGATGCGATCATGCATAAACTGAAAATGACAAGAAGGGAGGTAGCTGCGAAGGACGCCCAAATTGCCAGTCTGGAAGAGCAGCTTCGCATTGCCCAGAGCGAGGAGGCGAAGGTGCAAGACAAGCGAAGACGAGCTCTTGGCGAGAAGAATGCTGCCATTGGGCGTGTCGAGGATGCAAAGCAGGATAAAGCCAGGATTCAACAGAAGAGAGAACAGATCGAGGCTCGAATCATTGATTACAATGAGAAAGCTAGCATGGTGTCTCCGCGAGTTCCAGTTGATGAAGGCGAGACGCCTAACAGTCTCGACGAGAAGCTTGATCGTCTCTATAAGGACTTGAAACGCTTCAATGACCAGTAAGTGCCTGACATATCCCCAGCTTGTCTTTTCTTATACTCACACTGTCTAGGATGGGCGCTTCCCGGGAGGAGATCGCTGCAGAAGCTATGAAGGCAAATAGCGCCTATGATCAAGCTAAGCGCCAGATTAGCGAGTTCAGGGCGCTTGCAGATGTAAGAAAAGATTCATTTGCACATTTTCGATGCAGCTCAGCTAACGAAAACCCTGCCCAGATCTTCAAGAACACCCTACGACATCGTAAGAAGAGATGGGCGCTATTCCGGGCACACATCTCGTCGCGTGCTAAAGCACAATTTACATATCTCCTGAGTGAAAGAAGCTTCCGTGGACGGCTCTTAGCAGATCATGAAGGCAAGCTTCTGGACTTACAGGTAAGCAACATAGGTTATCGAATCTGCGAATCCTGGATGCAATTTCTAATAGCTTGATAGGTCGAGCCAGATATTACCAAAGACAGTGCTGGAAGAGGTGCTAAGACTCTTTCCGGTGGTGAGAAATCGTTCTCTCAGGTCTGCCTTCTGCTGTCGCTGTGGGAAGCAATGGGATCACCCATTCGTTGTCTTGATGAGTTGTATGTTCTGATGAATCGATAACGGTGGTGGTATTGTTATGCTAATTTTTGTTAGTGATGTGTACATGGATTCGGTGAACCGGAAAATGGCCATTGATATGCTTGTATGCTTCCTAAGCTTGAACTAACAGTATATTGTTACTGGGCTAACTGGGGCGTGACTAGATGCTGGCCGCGAGAAGGTCAATTGGACGACAGTTTATCCTTATCACACCAGGTTCGAGAGCGGAGATCAGCCTGTCTCCTGACGTGCGCGTGAAAGAGTGAGTCTTTTATCCTACCACGGCGATGCTCCCTAGACCAGGAGTTTACTAACTGTTGCCATAGACTCGCAGAGCCGCAAAGAGGCCAGAGGACCTTGTCATTTCGCCGGAACTGATGCTGTCTTGTACAGAGATAATAGTCGATGTAATATATTCTCATGATTTATGGTTTGATTAAAATTATAGTATTATGGAATGTATGATCTAGAGTGATACCTACGAAGCAAAAGAGAAAGAAGGGCATTTGTATTGTTTTTTGTTACTGTAGATACTGTAGATGCTTCCTGAAAGTGAAGCCCTAAGGGCACTGCGCTGGTCTGATTACGTCAGCCAGACCCGCTGGGTCACGCCGCATGGTTGGCTAAAAGCGGCAAGCGTTCCCTACACAGTAACTATTCGTTATTCCAACCCAACGACCTGCCATCGACCACTGTCTTTCACGCTCGCCTCGCCCATAACCTCTCTCACGAACCAGCAGCTCCGCGCTGATCCATTATCTGAATCGAAGTTTTTACGACTGCGCTCGATCTCCATCAACATCTTTTCCACCCTTCTCCTCCACCCAGCCTTTTTTCTTTCGAGACGCTGGCAACAAAGTCCTCTCTCCCTTCTATCTTATTCACCCCTTGATACTTAGAGCGTCTCTCGACTTATTAAGTCCTCTTTACACCGTTTGGACTGCTTTAAAGACCGGGAGCATTTCTTTGAGATTATCACTCGGTTTTTCTCACACACTCCACTTGACCGGTCGAACGTGAGCTCTCGTCTGCCCGATCCAGGCAAAACGACCAATTTATTCACATTTCTCTCAGATATCCTGTTCATTTACTATAGCCGGACTCCCTTCTGCACGACTTATCTCTCTGCACCTATTCTTACATACCATTGCCGAGACATTTTCCCTGGCTAGCTCGACTGGCCTCCCGGCAGCAATTCGATATAACGCTATAAAGAACCTTCGAGGCCTACCCACCTCCACCCTCTCGTACTGCTGCCAGCCAGCTTATCACAATGACCGACGCACTTGCCTCACAACTCAGCAACACAAAGCTAGGGTTTGTGCATTCCGCTCACCGCGAAGTGTGGAATCAGCCATGGACTCACATCATTCTACAGAGACTCGAATATGGACGCCGCTTGGAAAGAGAAGTTGAACGTCCCCGCCAAGGACAACAGAGCCCAGACCGAGGTAGATATCCCTATGCTATATGATATTGAGGACCAGAATTGTTGACTTGGAGGAATGATAGGATGTCACGGCTACTAAAGGACTCGAATTCGAAGACTTTTATATCAAGCGCGAGTTGATGATGGGTATATTCGAAGCTGGATTTGAGAAGCCCTCCCCCATTCAAGAAGAGACGATACCCGTTGCTCTTACGGGTAGAGATATCCTCGCGCGAGCAAAGAACGGTACAGGAAAGACCGCCGCCTTTGTCATCCCTACTCTAGAACGAATCAACCCAAAGAGCACCAAGACCCAGGCACTGATTCTGGTCCCGACACGAGAGCTGGCGCTCCAAACCTCCCAAGTCTGTAAGACTCTCGGCAAGCACCTCGGCATCAATGTCATGGTTACCACTGGTGGTACTGGCCTGATGGACGATATCATCCGTCTGAATGATCCCGTGCACATCATTGTCGGTACTCCAGGACGAGTTCTCGATCTTGCTAGCAAAGGTGTCGCGGACTTGTCCGAGTGCCACACGTTTGTCATGGATGAAGCCGATAAACTCTTGTCGCCTGAATTCACCCCTGTCATCGAACAACTGCTGTCGTTCCACCCGAAGGACCGACAGATTATGCTTTTCAGCGCCACTTTCCCTCTAATTGTGAAGTCCTTTAAGGTAAGTCTTGCTGCTCTGAGCTGTGGTCAGCACTGGCTGACAAGTGATATAGGACAAGCATATGCGCAACCCTTACGAAATAAACCTGATGGACGAACTTACGCTCAGAGGAATCACGCAATATTACGCTTTTGTCGAGGAAAAACAGAAGGTTCACTGTCTCAATACTCTCTTCTCCAAACTCCAGATCAACCAGTCTATTATCTTCTGTAACTCCACAAACCGCGTGGAGCTGTTGGCCAAGAAGATCACTGAGCTGGGATACTCTTGCTTCTACTCGCATGCGCGCATGCTCCAGCACAACCGTAACCGTGTTTTCCACGATTTCCGGAACGGAGTCTGTCGAAACCTTGTCTGCTCTGACTTGCTCACCAGAGGTATCGATATTCAAGCGGTTAACGTGGTCATCAACTTCGACTTCCCCAAGAACGCAGAGACCTACCTGCACCGAATTGGCCGATCTGGACGTTTTGGACATCTGGGTTTGGCTATCAACCTCATCAACTGGGATGACCGCTTCAATCTCTACAAGATCGAGCAGGAGCTCGGCACAGAAATTCAGCCTATTCCTCAGTCTATCGACAAGAAACTCTACGTCTACGAGTCTCCGGATACCATTCCTCGACCTATCTCTAACTTGCCCCAAAACCAGCCCCGGCAGCTCACCCAGGGCCAGCCCGGAAGCAATGGAGAACCTCATCAACGTCGCAACCACCACACGAACGGCGGCCACTACAACTCCAACCGGGGACGCGGATCCTATCGTGGAGGCCGTGGCCAAGGCCAACGCCGGGGCGGACAGCATGACGGAAACAAGACTGGTGTGCCGTCCCAGGCTGGTGGAAAGCCTCAGCCTCTGCAGGCGTCTTAAGTCGCCTAACCGACAAAAGAGGTGCATCTGTGTCCATGATGCGCCCAAGACTGATGCATGCATACTTTCTTCGCGTTCACGTTTTCTGTTCCCTAGAATCTTCCCCACGCTTTTCTCAATGTCCCCGGAGTCGTGCGGCGCATCTATGAAGTCTGACAACCTAGTCTTTTCTCTTTTCGCTATGTTGTTTCCCTTGTATCTCGCCTATCTATTCCCATGATGGCCGTGTGATGACTGCGCCACCAGCCATGTATCATAATTCCTTCACGCAACGCAACCGTTCTCATTTTCCTTGGGCTGACTGCTCGGTTTGATGTTCGCTCGGTTTCGAAAGTCCCGGTGCACTATACGAGTCCGAGCCTCGGGTTGGTCTGGTTAGGTCTGAAACACTCTTCCTTCTGTTGAATGTTCTAATATGGAAGGCCTTGATTCTCTTTATCCTTTTCTTTCTCTTTCTTTGATACTGTCGTGCAGACATCAAAAGGTTGGGGGATCTGTCATCACATTATAGGTTCTGTGGATGTCGTTCATGAATTATTCTCTGTGGACTGGGACATGGCGCAGGGATCTTAAATAGGGATACCGCGTGGGAAAGTCATTTGGCAGTCACTGATATCACTCTGCTTTTCAGCCTGACTGAGCAACTCATAGCATGCATGTTTCGTCTTCAATCTCGTTTGATTCTTCTTTTTTCCTTATTTTTTCTAAGTCACAGGCTCACTGCCAAGTCTAGAGACTCCGTCTCCGACTATAAAGCTATAAGGGGAAACGTGTGTTGTTGATGGCCTAAGCTTATGCTTGCGCCTGTTACGGGGGGCTGCTGTCTTCGACCTTTTTGTGACCATCGTTCTCAAACTAACAAGGGTTTTCTGACTGAGCGCTAAGGCCTCAGACTTTGCTGAAAATCCAATCGGTCTAGAGAGATGGTCAGCAAGGACGAAATAGACGAAAGATACGTTATGAACGAAATGGGATGATCATGGATAGAGCTGAGATCTATCCCTGTCGTTGGATTGATAACCAAAGAAAAGAAAGAAAAATGAACAAGGAGCGTGAGAAGTAGGGGATGGAACAAGAAACGATACCAGAAAATGAATTGAAAAGGGAACTCAAGGGGAGTATTATCGTTGAGCATGTACATCACATGGCCGAGGTTCGTTCGGTTCGCAGTGTCGACGGCTCTACTAGGTACTGTATGTAGCCTTTGACATTAGGTCGATGATAATTTCTCCCTACAAAATGGACAGTTCCGAATCATAAATTTCCTTGACGTGGATTATCTAGTAATTTAGCGAGTAGAGTAATAAATCGCAGATCTGTGAATATTGATTATCCGGCACGTTTGGATGCACGAGCAGGAGTTGCCGACTGCCGTAATAAAGTTGGCGGACTATTGCCGATAATCGGCGTTTCCAACACTCGAGCTTCTGTCATAGACGACATCTTTCAGCTCAGCGAGTGCAGGGAGGGCATCTACAGCAATGGCGACCGCTGAGAAAAAGGAGACGAAGCCCAAGGTTTGTCTGAAGCCTGAGTTCATCGATTGCCGCTTTTCTAATTGTCTTCACAGCCAAGCAGCTTGCGGTCCATCATCGCGGGCTCTACTGCTGGAGCAGTCGAGATTGGTATGACCACCCAGGCCCAGTAGCAACTGGACGATATGTGGCAATGAATAGTGGCTGACCAGAACAAACAATAGCGATCACATATCCCGCAGAGTGTACGGAGAAACCTCCCTCTTCAGTTCTATACAACCACTGACCACCAGAACCTCAGTCGCAAAGACCCGGTCACAGCTGAACCGAAGATTACCGGACGGCAAGAAGCTTCCATGGCCACCATTCGGTAAACAATGGTACGCTGGATGTACGACTTTGATCGTGGGAAATTCTCTTAAGGCAGGAATTCGTGAGTCGCCTACCCCGCCTCGCTACTATACTATTTCCAAGCTTCATGTCTGGGCGTGTAATGTCTTCTGGATACCCGCTGATGGTTGCCAACGTTGTTAGGCTTCGTTGCTTTCGACACATACAAATCATTGCTCCAGGATCAAGATGGGCATATCTCCGGCCCGCGGACAGTCATTGCTGGATTTGGTGCCGGTTTCACTGAATCTCTTTTGGCGGTCACTCCATTTGAGAGTATTAAGACTCAGCTGTCGGTTACTCCTGTCTTCGCTATACTTAGTCTCCAGTGAGAGAGCCATGCTGACCGTGGCACTCCCACAACACCAGGATCGACGACCGCAAGTCTGCCAAGCCTCGTCTGAACGGATTCTTGCACGGCAGTAAAGTTATCTTCCAGGAAAGAGGGATCCGAGGCTTTTTCCAAGGCTTTGTTCCGACGACGGCTAGACAAGCAGCAAACTCGGCGACGAGATTCGGTAGTTACACCACGTTGAAGCAGTTCGCCCAAGGCTATGTTGCGCCGGGAGAAAAGCTAGGCACAATGAGCACTTTCGCCATTGGAGGCATGGCGGGTTTGATTACTGTGTATGTCCATGCCAAATATTTTGCGTGGTATTTATATGAAATATTCGACGTGACTAATATTTCTCTCACTGTTCTAGCTACGTTACACAACCTCTCGACACGGTGAAGACTAGGTAAGCTGGTCCCTAAGATGTGCTGGAATAGAGCTAACTTGAGCAGAATGCAATCGCTGGAAGCCAGCAAGCATTACAAGAACAGCTTTGTCTGCGCCGCGAAGATCTTCAAGGACGAAGGCCCTCTGACTTTGTGGTCTGGTGCTGTCCCACGTCTAGCGAGACTGATCATGAGTGGAGGAATCGTGTTTACGATGTGCGTATATTGATTGCATAGTGTGATACGGATAAGGGAAGCTGACTTTCAAACAGGTATGAGAAGACGATGGAGGCACTGGACAAGTTCGACCCTCAAAGACAATACCTATGATGTGATGCTTGCGGCATTTATTGTACACTACTGGTATCTAGAGTGCCTCAATTTAGACATGAGTGCTGTTTTCTACTATACAATATCTAGCAGCCCGCTGAAGGGAATACTGTGTTTCGCCTCCAATATATCCATGACTCGGTTTGCCGTGATACAATGCTACCATGCGAATGTCCGTCAGATATGGACGGTTGTGTGCACTGCATGGAATGTTCTTTATGCCTTCTTTTGGCGTTTCCCATTTTCCTGCTTCAGCTCGTCTTCGGCGATCATATTCTCAACCTCGCGGTCAGCGAGCCAACCTTGTACGCTTTCTATGACACTTTCGAGACCATCGCCGCCATCCAGGACGTTCCCGAGGTTGTGAATCGTGATACCGCTACGGTGATCGGTACATCGACTCTGGTTGTAGTTATATGTGCGGATCTTGTCACCACGACCCATTTTGGCAACGCCCCCCATTGCACCGCGTCTAAGTCTCACCAACTCCTCTTCGCGGGCTTCCCGCCTCGTGTCTGCCAGCTTGGCTCGTAGAATCTGCCATGCCCTTTTGCGATTTGCGTGCTGGGAACGGGATTCTTGCATGGAGACGACAATCCCGGTTGGAATATGCGTCAGACGAATGGCTGACTCAGTCTTATTGACGTGCTGTCCGCCAGCACCGCTCGCTCTCATCTTCTCTGACCGAACGTCCTGGGGATCAACATAGTAGTCGCTGTTCGGATCCTCGAAATTCAACGGGCTATCCTCACCGGACCCAGGTTCCGGAAAACTAGGAAGAACCATCACGCTGACAGCACTCGTGTGTGTGCGTCCCTTGGCCTCTGTAGCCGGGACTCTCTGGACTCTGTGCACGCCGGCCTCCGTCCTGAGAACATTATAACTGCCGTCGGTCTCCACCTCCATAACAGCTTCCGTGAGACGATCATCTGCAGTACCATCCTCTGCATCCAGTTTGATTATGCTCGTGCGGAAACCTCTGCGAGAACAGAACGCGAGATACATCCGCAGCAGTTCAAACGCGAAGAGGCCCGCCTCGTCGCCGCCTGCACCGGGTCGGATTTCGATCAAACAAGGAAGATCCGCGAATGGATGGCGGGGTATGAGTGATTTCTTCAATTGATCTGAAATTGCAGGAAGATTCGTATTGCTGTTTTCGAGGTCTTCGATAGCTAGGGTTCGTAATTCCTCGTCTGTCTGAGGATCTTTTAAAAGCGAATTGAGCTCTGATATAGACTGCGATAGATAGTTAGTATGATATGACAACCCAAAAGAATACCAATCTGAATGTTACTGGCGCACCTCGTTCGCTTTATCCCAATCTGTCAAAGCATTGACGATCGGGGTAAGCTCGCCAATTCGCTTCGCGGTCTTCGCATCGAACGTCTCGGAGAGACGGGTAGAAAGAGATGCATGCTCGGCTGCGATCGATCGCGCGCGGTTAAGCAGAGCTGATGAGAGGAGCCCGTTCGCAGCTGTGTCTATCTGTAAACATCTGGTTTGATTCCAAAAAGGAAAAGGCCCCAAAAAGCAGGGGTTAAAGCGCTGGACAACGTACCTGTGGTTTGACTCCGACGCTGGACGGAGATGGGTAGACCCTGTCTCCATGAGACTCTCAGAGACCGCGAGAGACATCTTGAGCATACCCACGGGATACTAAACATATTCCAGAGAAATATGGGCTGCCAATGCTCTTGCGCCCACTGCCAGTATCTATTTACGAAGCATTCTGTTTCTTTCAGATCTTGAGATATCCGCGGAACAAAGGAGTCACGTGCAGATAGTGTTCTGGTTACATCCATGGCGTTCCAGTATTGTAAACTATGTAATATTACGTGTTATGGCAGCCAATAACCTGGGTATAGAGTGTAACCGTACGAAATAAAACGGTAAAGGCCAGACTAGCAGGAGCGATAGTACGGAGCTCATCTTGTCTGCTCTAGAGTATTCCTGCTTCATCGTCTAGAGCAAGAAGACAATGTAACTGCGCCATCCTCCAGCACTTTCCTACTCATCGTCTCAGTACTGGTTGACGGTCTCCGCGAGCACCCAGCCTGCTGGGTCTTCGTCAATCATCTCCTAATTTCAATACCTACACTGTCGCTATAGTTCATCCATCTCGTTCGACCCTTCGCCATGATACTCTCGCTGTATTCTCTGACGGTGCTCCTGGCCTGTCTTTCGACTGCCAGTGCGCTTCAAGATCCTATCGCGCCAGACACGCCGCTATCATCTCTTATTTCGTCGGCCAAGGCTCATCTCAGTAATGGGTCTCCGCGAGAGGCCCTGACTTACTTCGATGCTGCAGTTGCGCGCGACCCGTCGAACTACTTGGCGCTTTTCCAGCGCGGTGCCACCTATCTCTCTCTGGGGAAGAACTCGCAAGCAGTCGAGGATTTCGACCGTGTCCTGAAACTGAAGCCGGACTTCGAGGGCGCCCTCATCCAGAGAGCTCGTGTCAAGACTAAAACAGCAGACTGGGCTGGGGCCAAGCGTGATCTGGAGAAGGCTGGAAAGAAAAAGTCAGCGGAATATGAGGAACTGGAGGAGGCACAAGCAGCAACGCTACTAGCAGAAGAGGCGGAGAAGAAGGGCTCCTGGGATAGCTGTGTGGAGCAGGCCAATGTGGCCGTTATGAAGGCGAGCCTGGCTCCTAGCCTTCGTCAAACACGAGCCCACTGCCGTTTTGAAAGAGGAGAGGTTCGCGAAGCTCTTAGTGATCTTGGTCATTATCTGCAGCTCGCTCCAGGTTCTGTGGAGCCGCATCTCCAGATCTCGAAGACCTTATTCTACGCTTTCGGAGAGACAGACCCTGGCGTTTCTCAGGTCCGGAAGTGTTTGCATTCCGACCCAGATTCGAAACCATGTTCGCGACTGTTCCGCAGAGAGAAGCAGCTGATGAAGCGGCTAGACAAGCTGCATGAGGCGATGGAGAAGCGAAAGTTCAACAATGCTGCGAATCTGATCGTTGGAACTGGCGGGGAGAGCGGTCTTATTGACGACGTGAAAGAGGACATGAAGGAAGCGAAGGAAGCCGGTCATATCCACCCGAAGGCTCCAAACAACTTGTACATGTCTCTGGTTGAAAGTGCCTGTCAAGCTTATCGTGAGGTATGTTATTCAACGTTTCATCCGCCGAATTGTAGCAATGTGCAGTCAACTGACATGGCTCTTGCAGATGCACATGGCTAAGAAAGGGAAGCCTTATTGTTCTGAATCATTGAAACTTAATTCTCAGTCCCTCCACGGGCTGTTGTTCAAGGCCGAGGCGGAGCTGGACGAGGAAAACTTCGAAGATGCTGTCAGAACACTAAACCAGGCCAAGGAGCACCATCCCGGCTCCAGCGAGGTACAAAGTTTGTTACAGAAGGCACATACTCTGCTCAAGAGATCCAAGTCCAAGGACTATTACAAGGTTCTCGGGGTTAGTCGAGATGCCGATGAGCGAACCATCAAGCGTGCCTACCGCAAGCTCACGAAAGAGCACCATCCTGACAAGGCCAAGTCTAAGGGCGTCACTAAGGAGGAGGCAGAGAAGAAGATGGCTTCTATCAACGAAGCATACGAGGTGCTTTCTAATCCCGAACTCAAAGCCCGGTTCGACAATGGCGACGATCCCAATGACCCTGAATCAGGAAGGCCAAACCCCTTCCAGCAAGGAAATCCCTTTGGTGGAGGAGGACGCCAGCAGTTCTTTTTCCAGCAGGGTCACGGTGGACCACAATTCAAGTTCTCAGGAGGCCAGGGGTTCAACTTCCCCGGAGGTTTCCCTTTTGGCTAATTTTTTGTTCTGCTGTTTTCATATTTTTTCGTCCGTCTCATAATACTTCCCCCAGCAAGCAACCGTTTGCTGTCAGTTTGCTGTTTCGGTTCTATGTATTTGTTGGGAGATCGGTACCTTCCAGGTGAAATCGGATCAGGAGTACTGAGGCGTACTGTACTTGTCACTTCTTTCTCAAGAAGTTCGCTTTAAGAATATCTACGATTTAGAACGTTCCTCTATACTTGTCCTCTTAGAGAATAATATTGCTTCTGCGGTTCTACTCTCTGTTCTACAACCTTGATTAGATTCTGCCTTCATAGTGTCTGCAGACTAGAAACTTAGATCTAATATCAGGATCATCCAGAAGCCTTATTGCGAGATCTGAATGTGATCTTTCTAATACATTAAAAAAGTCTTTTCGTATGCTCTCCAAATAACAATAAGAGGTTCATGTTATGCTTTTATCCATTCAACGAGGGAGCAGAGACTCAACTCAATAGTCACCATAGAAGACTATCAAAACAACGCCGGTCAACTCCACGAAATAGGTAGACGAGTTGAGATTGGGACTTGAAGCGTTCATTTTGGCGGCGCATCAGTAAGGGGCACATAGCTAACCGCAAAGACCTTCTCCTTATGTACGGAGCCATCCGCCTTCTTATCTACGACCCAGATATACTGACCACCGCCCAAACCGAGTGCGCTCAGTGCAGCCCCTCCGCCTTCTTCTGATTCTACAGGAATAAACATGCGGCCCGGGGCACGCAGCTGCTCCACGAGGACGGGATGGAGCTTATCGGCCGCGGCCCCGACATGGATAGCATCGTACGGCGCGCCTTCAGGCCAGCCCTTGCGTCCATCTCCAGTGATGAACTTAACCTTGCCCTCCTGGAGCATTTTACGGCCCTCGGGAGATTTCGACATATTTTTATTTGCGAGGTCGATGAGCTCCTGGATATGATCGATCCCGACAACGTAGCCGTCCTTACCAGTGGACGGGCCGTCGATCAGATTCGCGAATACGTGGGTGAGGTAGCCTGATCCGGAGCCGATGTCTAGGACACGAGACCCAGGATGGAGGTAATCGATGAGATACTCGCAGGCATGGCCGTGCATATGGGGAGCTGAAATGGTGGCGCCGTGGCCGATCGGCTGCGGGGAGTCTGAGTATGGCGCAGAGGGGGCATAGTGAGCTCGGTCGATCTTTGGAAATAGCAATTAGCGTGATGATATCTAGGAGGCAAGCTTTATGGCAGCTTTACAAGCTGAAGTGGAGTCCAAGGATGGGGATTAGAAGAAGAATAGAAGGATACCTACGCCCAACATGGCATTCTTTACTCGTTCATTCTTGATGAGACCTGCATCAAACAGGTTCTCAATCAATTCGGTGTTTGTTTGACCGGAGCAATACCACGCCATTGATGACAGCCTTTTTGGAACTTTGATATGATAGTGATGGCCTTTGAACAGCGTTCTGGACAGTAGAGATGCTGGTCGTTTCAGCGTGGAGAGGTTGATTGTCATAAGATGATCAGCAGCTATCGACTATAAAAGGTGAGGGGAAGAAGATGGAGCAAAATAGCTAGCAGCGCAGCCCAACACAGCACAGGAGAATACGATTATAGGATAGATCAGGAGACCAGGATCTTGTACACGACAGGAGAAGCATGAGCTGGTTATGCTCTTCTGACTTCCGGAATTGAAAGCGCCGACTTGTTATGTTATTGCATTGCAATCGCGGGGATACAATCGGATGACGCCAGAGTCACGAAGACCCACGTGACATTCTGGTCCCCCCGTACGGAGTATATCATTTCTCCAGGTAAAGTTCGTTACATCGTTATAGTACACGGCTGCAACTGTGGACTGTTGCAGAAGAAAGCAGAAAACGTTACAGCATGGCCACTTCGTCCTTATCTCCCTCCCCGGCCTCGTTTTCCGCCTCCGACTCACCACCTTCACTCTCTGGGTGGCCGCCCCATTCCACGTCGTGATCAATTGGATCCGTGAAGAACTCGTGTTCCAAGGCTTGTTTTGCGCTGAGACGCTTGTGCGGATCGAGCTCCATCAGTCCAGCCAGCAGTCGGGTGGCCTGCCTCTCGCTCTCTGTCAGTTCTTCCACGCAACTAGCCCAGACCACTAGCTTCTCCCAGCTATATCCCTTCTCTCCAATCGTCGGGATATTCGTCTCAAATACTTGGCCGTGCATGGCAGCCGCCGCCTTCATGCGGCGGTTTCCAAAGATACTTGCCATCTCGATCATGGCGTCCACGTCGTCGGCCGAGTTGAAGAATGGGAACCGACGGCCGAGGAGAGTCAATAGAATCACACCTGCAGACCACATATCGATCTTCGTTGTCTGAGAGGTGCATTTAAACAGGACCTCTGGAGCGCGGAACCCACGGGTGCCAGCGCGATTCGCTCTGCGCGACGGTCGTGAATCATTTTTGGGGTAACCCGAGGATAACGTAGACGAGCAATGCGTCGAGTAGTAGCTCCCTAAGATTTTACCACGTCGCACATTTGGCGGACTGACACAGAGGCATGTGCCAGTATACTCGGATCCCTCGCGCTGGACATGGTGATGTCAGTTATCTGATACTATCATATGGTGCGTATTGTCTGACATACCTCAGCCAATCCAAAATCAACCAAGACGCCCTGTCGACGTTCGGGATTGTAGAGGAAATTCCTAGTTCATCCATTAGTGTTCGTCAAATAAGGCTGAGGCATGGTCGTCGTACGTGGGCTTGATATCTCGATGGAGAATGTCATGCTTATGCACCGCATGCAATGCAGTGAACAATGACCGGAAATAGTGACGCATATCGGCCACCATGAAGGTACGGTATTGGATGCGGAAATCGGTATGGGGGAAGTAGGGCAGGACCGCTACGACCTGGTCCTGGTGTCGAAACGCCGTGATCAAGGGACACACTGATTTGCAGCCGCGCAGGTCGTGCAAAAGTTCCAGTTCATTTTGAATGCGAAGGGGACTGCTGGTCACGTAGATCTTCTTGAGAGCAACGTATTTGGGTTTCTTGCGCTTCTCCGGCCATGACTTCTGTTGTTCGTCTCCCAGCCTTCGTCGTTTCGATGGTGGCACCGCCCATTTATCATCCTCGTCCTCCAGATCCAACGCCCAGTCATTCTGGTAGTGGTCGTAGAGCAGATCCTCCGCCTTGTAGACTGTCGAAAAGGTGCCTACCACATAACGATTAGCAAGAGCCCAAAGAGGGGAAGTCAAGCCTCCCACCTTCTCCAATTCTGTTGATCAGTCTGTATCGCTCTGAGATGCCCGCGAATGTCTCCTCCAGCTTCCGCATGTCTTCCTTGACGGACTCATCGATCTCTTCCTCCAGAGTCTCGTCCTGACCTTCGGTTTCTTCGACATCACGCGAGTGATCACTGTCTGTTGGGGTTCCCTCTGCCAGCATCGACTGAACTCGTCGTGGCTGACTTTGTCTCGTCCGATCGTCTCTGTGTACATTGAAAGTACCCGGAGGGGCTATATGAGATGGGTTGGACATGGTCTCCATCGCTCGTCGTTGGGATCAGCCAGCAATCGACGAGATGTGGAGCTGGAATTGAGAATAGTGACTATACAGTCGACAGATTGAGAACAACAGGTAGAGTTCATCAATCAATCAGAAACTAGACGACTGCGCTTCATCGGCGCTGGCTCGCATTCATCTCAAGGCCGGAATGAGCGAAAATGCTTTGCCGTCGCGTGAGGCTTGTTTGCTCCTTCCGCGGCGCGTAGTTAAGGCGGCGTGACTTCTCTTCAGATCGGGAAGGCTCAACTGCTGGGTGCCTTCCCAAAACAGGGACTGTGCCGTGCTGCCTGAAGGAGACCAAAACGGAAAAATACAAACATACCGATTCGGTGCTAACGCACCTTCCCCCTCAGTCAGTTGCGGAGATCGTCAACACCGAAAAGAACTCCGTCTTCCATCGACCAGCCCCGATAACCATCATCGCCATCGCCATCTATCCTCGCCACGCCGTCGCTGTCTCATGAATCTACGACGCTGACTTGTTTTCGCATTGATACGGCGCCTTTCAAGGCCATCTTATATTTCACACTCGCTGGCCCGCCATGGAGGACAGGATAGACTTTGACCTCAACGAATCGCTCAAGTACTATCTCAGCGACCCGGCCACCATCCCGACCACCGAAGCAGATTCCGAGCTTCTCGAATGCGAAAATGACCCAGAGTCTCTATCATCTGCGCAGGTGGATGCAGTGCTGAATCCCATCGTCGATGCCGTCGCAGAGAGCCCGGAGGGCCTGACCAGAGCAGTCTTCTTCGACTCGCTTCAACTTCTGCTCAAGTGCGCCTCGACTTTTCCCCATGACCCATCCAGCTATGGAAACCAAAATGACCCTAATTCTGAACTTTCTTTTACATCCAGGTGTGTCAGCGCAATCTCGTCCAAGACGTTGAGTAAGATACTCGACCTCATCGTCTCCGGTCTCGCCGTCGAAGCCGATATCATTCATAGCGACCTTGAGGCCGACGAACAAGATGCTGTACAGCACCACAAGCAGTTGCTGGAGATGTATGGCTTCCTGCTGCAGTGGGCGCTATCAGCAGTGGAGGTGAAGGCCGCAGAAAAAACAACAGAAGCAGTTCCCGCGCGTGCCCGAAAAGGGCCCAAATCGAAGAGCAATAAGGATGGCCACTGGGACTGGACGGCACAGATCCAAATCGGGATGGAGACCATGTGCAAAGTCATGAAGCTCAAGCTCAGCAAGATCTTCCTGACCACCTCCGACCGCGACACTTTCATCAGTCTATTTACGCGATCGATCTATCTAATACTGGAGAGCGAGCAGCGCGTCAAAAGCATGTCTATCCGCATGCATGCCTTCAAGGTACTGTGCGTCGCAGTAAAGCATCATGGTCATGCGTTCGGTAGGTCCCACGACGCTCTGGAGACGGGACTCGATTGACCATCTATCTAGGTGCCCAGACGTCGATCGTCCAGAGCTTGACTTATTTTGAACACTTGTCGGAACCGATGGCAGAGTTCTTGCACATTCTTGCAGAACAATACGACTACCCTCAGCTGTCCGACGAGATCTTAAAGTATGATTTACGTCCCGGAATGCTACAGCGTGAAGGCTAACGAGTTGCAGGGAGCTGGCAAACAAAGAGTTTAATTCAAACGACACTAGAGGGCCTAAGTCGGTCTCTGCCTTCATTGTGAGGCTGTCTGAGCTTGCTCCCAGATTGATCATTAAGCAGATGATCTTGCTCGCGAAGCAATTGGATAGCGAGGTAAAATTTCGCGCAGAGCTAGACTGTCGATATTTACTAACGCCCACACTAGTCATACACTCTCCGATGCGCAATTATTGAAGTCTGTGGGAACCTCATCGCGGACCTTTCTAAGGAAGAAGAGAGAACCGAGAATTCCAAGACACAGATCAATGCCTTCTTCGATGTGCTGGAGGAGAGATTCCTGGATATTAACCCTTATTGTCGATCTCGAGCAATCCAGGTCTGCATGAGACTCTGCGACCTGGAGCAGAAGTTCCCCAAGAGGAGGCAGACAGCGGCAGAACTGGCTGCGCGAAGCTTGGAAGATAAGAGCAGCAATGTCCGCAGAAATGCGATTAAGCTATTGACCAAGTTGGTTTCGACACATCCATTCAGTGTCATGCATGGTGGACAGCTCTCGCACAAAGAATGGACTGCTAGGCTAGAAGCTGTGGAAGCGGAACTCGATGCGTTAAAGCCCCCTCCAGAAACACCTGGTCTTGGAGATGATCCCGCAGCCGCACATGTCGACAGTGAGCTTTTGGATGATGCCACGACCCTCCAGGAAGATGCGCCGGAGGACTCGCCATCGAAAGCGCCAAGGATGACAGACGAGCAAAAGGCTGCGGCCATACGAAAAGCTGCCGACGAAGCAGCAACATCCGAATTGCTGGCACGCCTGCAGTTAACCCGGAAGTACTATATTGAAGCCCTTAGATTCATCGAAGTCCTTCATTCCGCATCAGGGAATGTCTCGCAACTGCTATCGGCTCGAAATAAGAGCGAAGTTATTGAAGCGATGGATTTCTTCGTCGTCCTTGATGCATATAAGGTTGAGACAGCGCGTACAGGGATCCGGCGGATGCTTCGACTTATTTGGACAAAGGGAAACAGTGACGAAGGCAAAGGAGTCCAGACGCATCTGATTGACTGCTACAAAGGTCTCTTCTTCGAAGCGCCAGATTCCTTCAGCACAAATGACGCTGCTAACTACATTGCCCGCAACATGATCAGTTTGACGTTTGGCTCCACTCCGGCAGAACTTACGTCGCTTGAGCAGTTGCTCAGTACCATGATGAAAGCAGGCCATATATCCGATGCGGTTATCGCAAAGCTGTGGCAAGTCTACGGTGTCCAAAGAAAAGAAATATCGAAAACGCAGCGCCGGGGCGCGATCATTGTTCTTGGTATGCTGGCTCTTGCTGACCCGGAAATCGTCGTCAAGGAGATCGAAACGATGCTTCGTATTGGTTTGGGAAGCCTTGGACGATCGGATCTGATCCTTGCAAAATACACATGTATTGCACTGCGGAGGATGATTCCTGGTCGACAAGCGAAGTCCAAGGACACAGGAGTATCAAAGCTGCCTAATGACCATGCAGTCTTGACGAAGCTTGCAGCCATGACGGACATAGTCACAGACAACAAAGAATGGTACGGTGTCGCAGAGCAGGCTATTGGCGCTATATACGCTCTTGCAAAGCATCCAGATACTCTGTGTTCAGACATCATCAGACGAAAGACAAGATTCGTGTTCCATCCCCATCCCCAACGAGCTGCGTCCGAGCATCCAACTATCGAAGGCGAGGAACAGCTACCAGGAACGGCGTCGAGCAACGATCAGCCTACCAAACAATATAATACGTCATCCATGCTTTCACAGTTGCTTTTTATAGTTGGCCATGTTGCTATTAAGCAGATTGTCCATCTCGAACTTTGTGAACTCGACTTCAAACGCCGCAAAGCCGAGCAAGAAAAGAACAAACCGGCCAATCAAGCCCAGAAGAAGAAAGACGAACAAACTGAGGATGACGAGCTTGATCTCATTGGCGGTACCACGGAAGATGACTTTACTGAGGCTATAGCTCATATTCGCGAACGCGAGCTCCTCTATGGAGAGAACTCTCTGCTGATGAACTTCGGGCCTCTGGTGACTGAGATCTGTGCAAACAACAATGCTTATCCCGACCGCAATTTGCAAGCCGCCGCGACCCTCTGCATGGCTAAACTGATGTGTGTCTCAGCGGAATACTGCGAGAAGAACCTTCCTCTTCTCATCACTATCATGGAGCGCTCGGAAGACCCTACCGTGCGCAGCAACGCTGTTATTGCTTTGGGAGATATGGCAGTATGCTTTAACCATCTTATTGACGAGAACACGGATTTCCTTTATCGACGACTTAACGACAAGGATTCGTCGGTAAAGCGAACATGTCTGATGACTCTGACCTTCCTGATCTTGGCTGGTCAGGTCAAGGTCAAAGGACAGCTGGGCGAGATGGCGAAATGCCTGGAGGATGAGGACAAGAAGATTGCCGACCTGGCCCGCATGTTCTTCACCGAACTGGCAACAAAGGACAATGCCGTCTACAATCACTTTGTCGATATGTTCAGCTTATTGAGCGCCGAGAAGGAACTTGAAGAGGGTTCGCTTAAGCGTATCATCAAGTTCTTAGCTGGTTTCATTGAAAAGGTATGTTGTATTCAATGCCACATTCTCCCCCGTTCGCAACCAACAGCCAGGCGACTAACACTTTATTTTAGGACAAACATGCCAGACAGCTTTCAGAGAAACTCGCAGCGCGTCTGCCGAGGTGCGAGACCGAGAGACAATGGAACGACGTGGCATATGCTCTATCGCTACTTCAACACAAGAATGAGGAGATCCAGAAGACCTTAGCTACCGGATTCAGGGTAGTCGCGGCGGCCTCATAGATCATCCAGATAGCATAATGATAGGATGTTGGAGTTGGTTTCCACTGTGGGTTCTTTGACCTGGCGTACGAGGATGTGTTACGGGCTGGGAATATACTATGTTATGCATGGGGAGGAAATATTTTGGTTTTTTTTGTCTTGCCAGATGGAAAGAGCTCGCTCGTGTTCCTATTCATATATCTCATCTTGACAACTTATGCAAATGCAAATTATAATCCATTAAGCACATATATACCGTGTCTGGAATTTCTTCGGTTAATCCCTGTTATTGCGGTGGAAGTCTCCCTAGTAGAGGAATTACCAATTTACAAGTTTGAACAAATAATATATGCAACTTATACATTCTTTACACGAAGAGTATACATAACAATCCACGCAACACTACCAAAAATCAAACACAGCCAACTCTCCTAGACCAAAAAAGAACAGATAGATACTCCAGTACACAGAAGAAAGAATATTCCACAACTATCTCAAAAAAAAACGAAACAGCAATACTATTCTATCATATTAGAAAGAGGCAATGAATAATCCAGATCAGCCCTCCCTGGGAAGGGATTGCAAAGGAAGGAAGGGTGAGAGATATACAGATAGTAATGATCAATTGATATCCGTCCAATGTCCCGATGGACAAGCAGGGAAGGGAAAGGAAAGGAACAAGTCTCAAAATGTATATGCATATTTCCCCCCTTGGGAACAGAGACTGGATAGATAGACAGACTGAGATCAAATCTCCCACCTTCATATAGATGGAAATACCACACAGGATGGGTTGTTGGTAAAGAGAAAAGAATGTAAATTAGCACATTGTAATAGCAGCTCCCACACCTTGAAAAGAAAGAAAGCTAACAAGAGAAAAAGAAGATATGAGAAAATCACAAACAGGAAGAAGGTAAGTAGGACGGAGCCAGACTATGTAAATTTCCCCGGAATGAAACTGGATTCACATTTCGCCGTACTTGTGGAGAGAGAAAAGAGAGAAAACGAAATCGAGTCCGTGGTATGTACACCCGATTTATGATTTACCGTGTATGAATTCAAATTTCAACCTGTCTATGCGCCTGTTACCTTGCTTTCTTCCATTGTATAATTGCGTTCGTGGAGGCCCTTGAGGGCTTTCTTCCCTTCTTCTGTCAATTCTGGCTTTCCCAGAGGAGTGACGGAGCCGGTGAAAAACCTGGGCTTCCATTCTTCGTTCTTTTCTTTGCGCTCGGCGGCTTTCTGGCGCTGGCGTTCTTCGAGTTCTTGCTTGAGCCTGGTCGCTTCGCTATATCGTTTCTCGAGAATGGCAGAGGTGACTCCTGACCATAACTTGCGTGACTCGTTCGGAAGTTGTTCTGGCTCAGGAGGAACGATCTTGGAAACAGGAAAGAGAGGGGAGACGTCTATGAGGAGCTTTCGTTCGTTGGAACCGGAAACAGTGTAGTATATCCGGTCGTGCCATGAACCAGTGATCTTCACGAGAACATCAGCTTCCGGGACATCCTTAATCCTGGTTTTATTGTCGTTATCTGGGTCGTAGCAGAACACAATCCCCTCGACTCGATTCTGAGCCCGTCCCACCCATCCGTCTTCCAGATACTGCAGGATGGCCTTGATCCGGGTCTTCGGGCATGTTATGAAACATGTATCTGACACACTGATTGAAAGCGAGCCACGTAATAAACCACCGAGGTGGGCAGCCGGATGGGTCAACTGGTACTCTTCGTCGTCCCATTTGGACAGATTAACAAAAATCCCCAGGTTATGCTGTCCAGGTGCAACACGGATGCTGGTACCGGTGAATTTCGCGCTGATCTGGTCGAAACCGCGGGCGGTCACACCGCGCTCAGGGCAGTCGACATAGAAGGCGGACACCGGGGGATGATGAGATGTCTGCTCGGTCAAGTAAGACACTGTGACGCGCTCTCCCTTGTCGTCGTTGACGGTGGTAGTGCCATTGGTCTCATCGGTCTTGGAGGAGGTGATGACAGCGCCCGCCGAGTCTTCTGTTTCCCAATTACACTGCAAAGAGGAAAATATCAGCCAAGTCTGACAACCCCTGACAGCATTCCAAGCCAATTGTACGACCAACCCTAAAGAATTCGCCAAGTGTGGAATTGTAGGGCTTGCATGGTTTCCCCTTTATGTATTTCTGCAGCAGTAGTTGATCAGCGCCGTTCATCCTCAACAACGAGCTGTAGTTATATTGTCGCAAAAGGAGCGTACCAGATCTTTGGTGAACCAAAACCGTAATACTTCGAGCATTCGACCCAGAGGCTCATCCGACTTTCCGATGCTATGGTTCGCCGTCAGAACAGTGTTTCATGGAGGTCAAAAGGAGTGCAGACCTGACGAAGGTCTCCGGTCTATCTAAGTAGTTCCAATACTCTGTGGTTGAAAACGCGTTAGAATACGGCCTTATTATATAGGCATAATATGCATTCCTAGCACTCACCAAGATTCGGAATCGGTTCCATCAGCTGGGCTGGCAGCGAGAAACGAACAGAGGCAATATCAGCCACGCCGATAAACCTGTACCGTAGATATTAACCATCTGTCTCCAACGAATAATCCCATCCTTCCTCCTCATCTTCTGTGAAATGGGTCCTGCGACTTCACCAACGAGATTATTACCGACGGGGTCGACATACTTGCGGAGGATGGACAGGAAGGTCTTGAGCTTCGAGGAGTCATCGGGGGCTTTCTCTGGGGCACTGGTGCCCGTAGCGGAGGTGACAGAGCTGGCTTCTGACATGGTGGATCTTCCAGAAGAGATGCGATGTGAAATAATCCCTAGGAGCAGGACGCTATAGTCGCCATACAGCAACGACGGCGGTAGACAGATAAAGCCACCCCCGGAACCCGAAAGTGGCGGAGGGGGAAGTCAGATGCGGGCGGGACGACGAAAGAAACACGAACCGAGGATGAGATCGAACAGACAAGGAGGAGGGGAAATGGGCGATCGCCGCAGAAGAGTCGATGGTGGTTTGAAAAGTCGAGGATGCTTTCTGGGAGGTTTTGTCGTCCCCAACTCGACTTCTGGCGGTGACGTTTTCGCCCTATTTCCAACGCTCGGGGCAAGATTCAGAAGCTCGCGTAGTAAGTCTGGTACGTCAACGACGCTGTTGGTTGTTATCTTATTCTTACTGACTGACTGACTTACGCCTCGTCCTCCAAGGCTTTATTGCTACGGAAAAGGACCACAATTTACAAGATCTCTATGCTCTCTCATTTCTCTGTCCTCTGGACTGTGCTCCAAAGCCGCCCAACGAGAGGCACTGAGTAACTAACTATACTGATCGCTGCTCTAACGGGCTAACGAGCACTCTAATATCTGACATGAATTACCGTCCAATCGGCCCGCCACGAGGGCCCAGATCTCTCACAGACGCGATACATTGCCCTTGGCATCAACTCTCCTCCCCGCTCACCATCGAACTATCCACAACTGCCGAAGATGCGATGCCCGTGGGAACGCGTTAGACCCCGCCTTGGAACTTTGTTTCGACGCACTAGCGGCCTGGGAGGTGTCTGTAGATAATAGCTGTTTCTTCCTCTTGCTTCCACGATTGCGATTTTATATACAGAAGTCGATACAGGATAAGCACCCCTCCTCGACTCTCCCAGGTCGCAACGAGCGGGGAGAGAGAGGAGAACCGTATAGGCGGAATGTTATATACCTCCAATCTCTTCGTTTAACTCGCCTCTCCAAAATCGTAGTGTCCAGTTTGCGCCGCATGCTGCGTGGCTCCCTTCTCACCCACAAACATCCCACCACAGGTGTTACATTTGATCTGGAATCTTGCCGTGTCTGTGTAGTAGTGTTTGTTCTGCAGGATCTTGCATAGTTCTAGGCATTTCTCCAACACGACCGGGTCCGCCGCATCGAAGATCTTGGTATCGAATTCCGGGGGCGCATACGCGTGGGTAAAAGGCGGATCGGATGGGGAGAGTGCAATCGTGTCGTAGTGAATGCCTGAGTATACCAGCACACAGCGCGTCGGTTGGCCCTCGTTGAACCGATCCACCCGTAGGGTCTGCACATCGATGGAGCAGATCTCGATGTCGAAATGCTTGCTCAGGATGCTCAGCTCGATCGCTCCACCCCATGCATCCTCCGTCTGGATCCACCGGCAATAGTCATCGGGTTTCTTTTCAAGGACAACTTCGGAGTAGACATCACGTTGCTCTTGGATTGTCTGCGCAACAATAGACCGCAGCTCCGTCATTGTGTCCATGCCGCCGATGAGGGCACTTCCGACTGCTCTGAATAGACATGAGTTGTCATCCGGCATGATCCGCAGCACGAATGTCCCCGAATGCTCTGGCGATGGCACCTCCGGCGGGTCCTTTTCCACATCGCTATTGTCTTTTCTGGATAGCGATAACGGCGCATCAGCCGCGGCGGCAGCAGCACTGGCATTAACCTCTGGTTGCTGCGGAGCTCCGTCTTTCCTGGTGGCGATGAGCTGCTCTCCATTGAGGTTGATGCCGATGTCCGACAGCTGCTGCGTCGGCGAGAACTGATCAAGGGCAAGGGGCTTTATATCGGGAAAGCCATATTTAAGATCAAAGGCCTCTAGCCCCGTCTTCTCTTGGATCTGGCTGCGCAGGTCATCCACGGTAGCACCATCATCGAGGGTGATCGTGGATTGCCCGGACGGCCCACGCACTCTGACCCTCATGTTTCCAGCCAGTTATGGGACAAGCAACTGTCAATTCGGTTGTATAGAAGGAGCACGACCTCCGTGTCCAGCTGGTGTGCCGTCAGGATCAGAGATGGTCGTTCTGGGGGGGTATGTATTGGCGCTGTAGAGGAGGGGCAGGTCGTATGAGCGCGTGGGTATAGTATGGGGCGACCGGACAGGATACTCACTGAAGAGAGCTGCGTCAGTCGAACACGACAATGGATTATTTACAGAATCAGCGAGAGGTTGAAGAGGTCGCAGTCTGGGAATGATCAACCGTGCAGGAAGCACATCGAGTGTGGTGGAACGTGGCACCGGACGGCGTTGGCGTGGATTCGGATGCGGAGGCGGGGAATGTAAGTAGTTATCAATCATCGCCGTGATTATTCAGAGGGGCAGCAGCTTGTAGCTAGATGAGTGGCTGTGGTGGTTCTTTCTGATGAAACGGCATATTGACAAGCATTCTCTGTAGCTTGTATTGTTCTGCCGTTCTATCACTTCTGTATACGATTCGAGTAAATTGCTATCGACTATCGCCGTTCCTCGAGGCATGGCCACGGACGTCATCGGTCCCGTTCTCATCGGAGAAGCTAAGACAGGGTCCTTAGGATGACTAGTTGGACTAGAGTTAAGCAGTCTATTGATCCGATAATGAGCACAAATGCAGCAATATTGCAAGGGATTCTCCTTAATTCACTAGTAATACCATAGGATATTGAGGATATGGTGTACTGGAGATACAAATACATACCACAATACAGCAGCGCTGTTACCGTACCATACCAGAAATACGTACCGCCTTCCCAGAACAGCGACGGATGACTCAGCAGGGACATGTCTCACGTGACTATCCAGGGAATTCCTCGCGCTGGCCGACAAAACGCGACAGAAACCGCCCGGACAGCCAGTGCATGCAGGCATCGCTTGTCCACACCGATTGCCCTGGCTTGAAGCTATCTCCTGTGCTCCTGCTGCGCTCGCTGAAGCGGACGTGCCATGGCGAAGACACCCACCGAGTCCGCGGGGTCGGAGCGCCCGCCCGCGTCGGAGGAGCCCGTCCAATCCATCGAGCAAGATGGCAAGGGTGACAATTCCCAAGAGCACCCAGAAGCTGCAGAAGGTGCCAAGAATGAACAAGCGAAAGGGGATGTTACGGAGGATCAATGGAAGGCCATGATGGATGTGGTGATGGCCATCTATGACTACAGAGAAGAAGAGTGAGAGCTCCCGCAAGCAAGCTCCCCTTGTAGATCCGTCGGACGCGATCTAGCTGACCATAGTTGCGCGCGCAGTGGCCATGATCCTTCAAAACTCTTTCAGCGCAGCGTCAATAAGCGCTATGTCCCCGATTATTATGATATCATCAAAGAGCCCATGGCTCTCAGTATCCTGAAGCAAAAGATCAACAAGCACGAGTATAAGAACTTTCGTGAGTTCGTGCGCGACTGCGCCTTGGTAGGTCGCCGCCAGCAGGTCTGTAGCGTCGCATGTGAAGCTGACTATTCACTTGCAGATTCCACACAATGCACAAACCTATAATCGTCCCAAATCGCAGGCCTATGAAGATGCGCTCGTGATCAAGGTAGGTGGTTGGCATAACTGGACTGGCGCAACAGGCGGAAACTCACAATCATTATGCTCTAGGATGTCTTCGTTTCCGAGTTCAAGAAGCTGGTCGAGCAGGGCCTTGTCAGCGCTGAGGACATAGAGCTGCCGGACCTGGGTGAAATTCCGGAAGCGGACCCTCTACCAAGCGAGAACGAGGAGGAAGAGGAAGAGGACGACGAGGATGACGACGAAGATGACTCTGACGATGAGGGTCGCCGGCGGCGAAAGCGTGGCCGTGGCAGACGAGAGGGAGGGAAAGACGACGGCCACAAGTCTAACGACCCTGAACTCCGCAAGAAGCGAGGACGGCCGCCGCGCGTTGACACCCCCATGGAGGCGAGGATCAAAGCCGTGCTGAAAGGAATCAGGAAGTTCAAAGACCCTAGTGGTCAACTGAAGGTCCGGCATTTCGAGAAGCTGCCCGATAAAGCAGCGTATCCCGATTACTACATGGAGATCAAAGAGCCAATGGCGATCGATCTGATCAAAAGAAAGTCAAAGCGGAAGAAGTACAACTCGGTCGACCACTTCATGAGAGATATGGATCTCATGTTCAACAACGCCAAATCCTACAACCAGCCCGATAGTCAGCTGTACAAAGATGCCGTGGATCTGCAGGTCGAGGCTCGCAAGCTGGCAGAGCAGGAGAAGAAGAAGCCTGACAGCGAGTACCTGATGGAAGATGGCCGTCTACCTCTCCCGGATGGAATCCTGCACAACGGCGAACTGTGGAAAGTGGGCGATTGGGTGCACATCCAGAACCCGAACGACGTGACCAAGCCCATCGTAGCACAGATCTATCGGACCTGGCAGGACGCAGAGGGCCAGAAGTGGGTGAACGCGTGCTGGTACTACCGCCCTGAGCAGACCGTGCATCACTTCGAAAAGCACTTCTATCCCAACGAGGTCGTGAAGACAGGCCAGTACCGCGACCACCATATCAGCGAGGTGGTCGACCGCTGCTTCGTCATGTTCTTCACTCGTTACAACAGAGGTCGTCCTCGAGGCTTCCCTCCAGACAAGGAGGTTTATGTCTGCGAAGCTCGTTATAACGAGGAGAAACATAAGCTGAACAAGATCAAGACCTGGGCCAGTTGTCTTCCGGACGAGGTCCGAGAGAAAGATTATGAGATGGACCTGTTCGACATACCCAGGAAGATTAGGAAGATCCAAAGTCCGATCAAGCACTTGCTGAAGGAGGACGCAAAGGAGACAGACGACCTTCCCAAGCCGACTTGGGGCGCTGAGAACGCGCCACCCACTGTGGGTGCGGTGCATCGTCGCCCCCGAGACGACAATGTATGTGTGAAATCGCTTCTTTGTTTGATTTTTCTCAACAACATACTGACCACCTCATCTTCTAGGAATCCCCACCTCCAGAACCAACTCCGTCTCCTCCACCGCAGCCTGCTCCTCAGCCTGCTCTGCCTACCGCTCCGTCTCGACAAGCCTCTATCAGTCAGCCCGTGGGCCGCCAGAGCGTCGATAGCCAAGGAGACACCACTATGGCTGCTACAGTACCTCCGCCAGTAGCTCGATCTCCAGCAGCGCCGGTGCCTTTGATGCAGCACTCGCCAGCTCCTGTGCCTCCGCCAGTATACCATCAGCCTCGAGCACCGCTGACTCCCTCGTATCAGCCAGCATTCCCCAACCGCTCAAGCAGCTTCTCAGCACAGAGTCCTCACGCGGCTGCCTACCAGGCGCCTGCACTCCCACACCAATATGCTGCCGCTCAACATTCGCCGTATCCAGCCTATCCCGGACAGCGTCTTCCCGCGGGTTCACCAGCCATCTACAACTTCAACGCGCCTCGTCCAATCGAAACATTCCACCTCAGCGATGCTGCAAACGCAGCAATTCCAGCAGACATCCGCCAACAGTTCCAGTGCGACGACCAGGGTCGTGTTCTATTCTTCTCCACTCCTCCACTGGACATCGTTCCTCCCGCTGAACAACGACTGGGCCACTCGCTCAAGTACCTAGCCGCCAAGGAGGAACGTCAGAAGCTGATCGAAGAGAAAAAGCGGAAAGAAGCCAATGAACAAGCGGAGCGTGAACGGGCCGCCAAACGCAAACGCGCGGACGAGCAGAACGCCCTCGCGCGCAAAGTGCAGCGTCTCACCGAGGACGCGATCCGTATCCTCTCCGATCGAATCACCTCAGGCACAGATGGCTTCTACAAAGAACGCTATGGCGACAAATCAGAGGAAACCAAACTCGCCGACCTGAAGAAGCGCGAGCAACAGATTCTCAAAGATCGATTATCGCAAGAACAAACGTCTCAAATCCTGGCGGAATCCGCTCAGAGACGTTCCTTTATCAGCCTGAAGGGCTCCGCCTTCTATCTGAGTGACATTGACCCTCAAGTTTGAGACGTCATTGCTGGATCATGAATTCAATCCTCCTAAACTCCTGAATAACCAACAGAACAAGCCAAAGTCCGCTAGACTAAAAATGGGATACAACGGGGAGGCTAGGGCTGGGCTCGGAGGCGCAATTTCGGCGGTGTTATCCATTACTTTCTCTTTTCTTTTTCTGTTCCACGTGTGGTAGCTGCAGGCAGTGTATATTAATTAACACGTTCAGCCGCCGTCTTGTGATTGTTTCGAGTTTCTTTTCCTTACTTACTAGTTTAGTCTAGCTAGAGATACCACAATTGAAACGTGATAAATGATATATTGTCCTTCGGTAGTGATCTACTGGCTAACTAGAACTCTACTGGCGATTACAGACATACACAGTAAAGAATGGACTGCGATTGGGAAAAGAAAAAAATGGTTTATTTGTACCGTATTGTACGTCTTCGATCTTAATATGTAATGTATGTAAATAGTGGCAGTAATAGGAAAATAGAAATAATATGTGCGTTACACCATGACTATGTTATAAGACTCAGACTTAAGATGTTTCTTCCATGAGAAAGAAAGAAAGAAATAAAGAAATAGTAGAGAATTGTATAAAAGAAAAGGTAAGATGGAAATTTTATTTTTAGCCTTGTATTTCTCCCTTGGTTTTTTGAAGTCGCGTTTTTGTAATGTAAAGGAGAGACAATTTCCTCCCAAACCCGATAGACAAACAAGATTGATTTTGAACCAGGAAAGAACAGCGTCATTTATTCATAAACAAGAGACAGGCCCTAGCTCAGGAAGAGCATATGTAGGATGGATGAAGGGTAAGAAGGAAGAATGGCATCCGATGCTGATGCAAACGGGGTTAGTACCACCCGTACAGGGAAAAATTAGCCTCGACGAACAGGGGCTAGACTGGTGAAATGAAGAGAGGAAAAGAGAAGCAGAAAAAGTCAGTATGCCATACTCTGGAACACCTTTTGCCCAATGGAAGAAGCAAACAACAACCCAAAAAAGACACAGGACGCCACGGTGAAATTTTGTGGAAGCCGTGGGGATGCTGTGCCGTTCTATGATGTATGTGCTAAGTGAAAGATGCTGAGGAGTGAACAGGAGCGCCCTTGTGTGCGCCACGTCAAGTATACATGCGTCAGATCGCGGGAGACAGGTAAGCGGCCTAGGCGATGACCGCAACCCCTCGTTCTTTGTTTAGAGTAGTTCTGAGCAACTTCATGGCTGGAAACCCAGGCCCCGCGATGCGTTTGTCTCTTCGCCATTCGACGTCTGCTTGTTGGCATCCCAGCCGACACTGCTCCGCTTATTGCCTTCTTCCTCTTCCATCGAAAACACAAGATCACCTTGTTCTTCGTCGATTCGACTCGTGGTGACAGGGGAAGACACAGTACGGTCAAGACGGCTACTGGGAGCAGCAGAGCCTTGCCGTGCCGAGCTAGGATGAAGCGACATGCCACTGAGCTGCTGGGATAACGTCGACATCGAAGACTGCTGTGCAGAGCCAGAAATGAATGGAGAGACATCGCCAGACACTGGCCGGCTGCCGATAGGGCGCAAGCTGGGGCTTGAGCCAAAGCCCAACGATGACTCCCGCAGTGGAGAGCCGACGTGTGAAAATGACGAGCCGTGAGCTTCTTCTTCCTTCTTCTGTCGCTGTTTGGCAAACAATGCTCCGAATCGAGAAGGGCTAGACGCCAAAGGTGAACCGACTTTCGTTGCGCTTGTCCCCATCAGACCGAGACCACCAAATTCCCTATTGCTCGAACTCAACTCGTGCTCTGTTCGAGACATCCTTCTCATCTTCTCTTGAGGAGTAAGGACATCGTCGTGCAAGCTACCTGGCAGATAATCTTCCTCCATCGTGAAATTGCTGTCATCCCAGTCGTCCAATGCCATAGGACGAGGGACACTGGCGGAGAGCATCTTAGGTCTACCCATTCTCTGGGAATGCAGGAACCGGGGCGCAACCAAATCGTCTGGGAACCCTGGCGGAGAAGAGCCTAGGTTCGATGGCTGCTTTCTCAGGTCTGAACCGAATGCAACGTCGCGGAGATTCCGAATTGCATCTGACGGCGCTCTCTGGGCGGGTGGTGACAATTCGAGGCCGAATTTCGAAGGCATAGAGGCGGCGACTGGGCCATAGCGAGCCACATGAGATATCCCCTGGCTATCAAAGGATGCTGGGAGCGGCGCATCGAGAGCTGTGAGGTGGTGTTTCGGAGAAGCGGGGTGGCGGATATCCTCGACAGGTGATCCAGCGTCTGATACAAATCCTGTGTCGACCGAGGGGAATCCCTCATAGGGACCTTGCTGTGGCTGTTGCGATGCGTGCAGAGAAGCGAATTCATCCTGTGCAGAATATCCATATCCGTATCTAGAATCATGGCCCTTCATCCGCTGATGCGATAGCACAGAGTTCGTCAGGGCAGAGTCTTGGTTGTGATAAGCCTGCGGGTTCACTCGGCCGCCCAGGTTGAGATGGCCTCCACCCATGCCCACGCCGACATTGGGTCGGTTGACCCGTCGTCCATCTGGCAAGATATGTGCCAGCGCACACTTTGCCCCGAATTTACAATTACCCTGAAGTCCTGGTCAGTGTCTTGTAGATTCCACCGGTGAACAGACGGGCGCTGCGGTGCTCGGGCACCCCGCACGGACGAGCAAGGATCTCGAGAGAGCGTACCTTGGTGAAGTATTTGCACGGAGCAGAGTCGACTGCCGCATCGGTCGAATGTAAAAAGGGACAAGCAGGCCCTGCCTGGCAAGCTCCCTGACGGAAGAATTTGCATGGGACATGCTTGGTATCTGTACCACGACGGGAGACAATCAGCGCCCCGAACCAGAGACTAACGCCAGCAGCGCCTGAGAGAGAAGGGATAGATAAAGAATAGACGCTGTACTCTTACTGCTTGGATTGGGAGGGCTTCGAGCCGCCATTTCGAAGCCGGACATATTGCGGGAATGGCCGTTTTGGAGAGGAGCAGCCGGGCCGGAGGGAACGGGCAGAGGACCGCGGTTTCTCATGTCACCGGACAGCCGATTCTGCGAACGAGAGCCGTTGGCAAACGACCCGGAGGGAGTTCGGGTTGCGGGCAGCGGATTCTGTTGTTGTTGTTGCTGCTGCTGCATCGCCGGAAAGTCGAGAGGAGTCGAGATAAAAGAGGCTCCGGAGGGGTTCCAGCCGGGAGATTTTGACTGGGGAAGGTTTGGTGGGGGTTCTGGCTCCGAAGCGGTCGTGATCGCGCTGGCTCCGGCCGCGGTGAAGAACAGAGGACGAGGAGAGTGATTGCGATGCCCGTCGATCAGCGTGGAGGACATGGCAGAGCGACTCTCTGGTCGGACGAGTGAGCGAAGTCAGAGACAGTGAGAGGCGAGGGACAGAGCAGAGTATCTTAAAGCAGCAGCAGCAGCAGTAGAGCTACTTATTCTACTGCCTAACTATTGACCTACAAGCACCTGCACCAAGTACATAATTAGACAGTGATTAACCATCTAGTTTCCAGGATCAGCTACAGTTTATCTACGCGGACAGCTCAAGAACTCCTCCTGCCAGCCAGTCAACTGCTCTGGAAGCTGAACGGAGCAGAGTGCAATCGACACTGGCGCCCTGAAGAACTGAACCGTCCGTGCTCTCTTGCGTCAATTGCGCCTCGTCTGTTGCATAGCTCGGCCTCGACAGCTCCCCGGACTAGCCAGACAAGTGACATGCTCTCAGGAAGACCAGGCCTCCCCATGACCGCCTTGACTAGTGGGACACGATGGTGGTTGGAGAAGGCTGATGATCGCCCGAGCCCATCGGACAGAACGGATAGGACGTTGCGGATCTACAAAGGAAGAAAGAAAGGCGAAGAGCGAGTCTCCTGAGCACGACAGGGATCGTCAGGTGTGGATTGCTCCAAAGTGGCTGAAGCTCTTCTTGAACCAGCTGCCATGAGGACAGCCTCGCACCTGATCATGAACTTCACTGCCATTGTGGTCCTATCCCCCGTGTTGCCTCGACTCATAGAAGTGTCCATCTGATCCACCAGATTGCGTTTTCGAGCCCCCCTCAGACCGAGAACCAAAGGTCATATTCTCGTTTATCTTCCCGTGTCCCAGCTACTCCCGTGGCTGATAGTGCTGATAGTCTCCATTTCGAACCCCCGCGTGGATAATAGATAAACCCATCTATTCCCCATCCGGCTGCGCAGAGAGAGCTGCTGATCAGAGGAATGTTTCAGTGGTTAACCCACAAGACAATTCTCATTAACTACACCTTCTGCACAGTTCGAACAGAAAAGATATCCGCCAAGACCAGAACGAGCATTCTTCCTGACATAAACACCGCCGTCAGATCGACCCCTCAAGTCCCAAAGATTCCTAGCGTCACGTCAGATATTAGTATACCCGAAGCTGGAGCGCGCGGCCCGCTCGAGGCTAACGAAGGAAGTACTAACCCAGAGCTCCTCCTTGGTGGTATCTTCAGCCATAACTTCCGTGCACCTCTCCCACAGTTGACGACAGATCCTTTTGCGAACAGCAGCATGCTGCTGCCATATCTTCCATTCTTTCTCCGTCTGAATCTTCTCCTCCATAGACACCTCGGCAGTATCGTCGTTGCATAACTCTTTGAGACGCAGTAGAATGCTGCTCGTCTCATCTTCGAGCTTGGACACGTTCTGCTCCAGTTCAGCGAAGGGAACGGTTGCACCCATGCGGGACAGCTCCCATTTCAGTTCCTTTTCCCTGTTTTTCTGGTTTGCAAGCTGTTTCTCCAGCTGTTCGATTTCGTCCGATATTCTAGCTAATGCCTCTGGCGTGACATCATCCGTAGAGTCTTGAAGCGCGTGATACACAAGCTGCTTGCCTGTTTAACAGATAGTAGAAACCATCAGTATCGTCATTCATAGTAATAGAAATGGGACATCAATCCAGTTCTACGAACCAGCAGCCCGTCCCTCGATCTGTCCTTTCTCATGCATATCTTTCAGAATCTTCACAGCGCTTGCTATTCATCAACAGGACCGTTAATCAACTCAGCTTCCATTTGGAGTCCATCAGCAGCTATCGCGTGTGTATATAGAACCTTTAGTAACTTTATTTTGGAGATTGGTCGAGATGTCAATAGCCTATCACCCATGTCCAGTCAGTCATCCACTGTTTTCCACCCAAACTGGATAACAACGAACAGAATAGGGCCGGCTGGTAGGATGGACGTTAGTTAACGCTATAGATGACGAATAGAAGCAACGTAGTGCACTACACACTTTTGCTTCCCTATATACCCTCATCCGTGTAAACATCAGTCGATCTAGTCAGATACAGTGCCCACATCACAGAAGCAGCTACTGACGTAAGTAATCCAGAATCATCGCAGGACCTAATTTGCCAGATTCAATCAGATATCTTACAAGCTCCTACCGACTGGCAGACAGTGATTACCGTTCTCTCCTGGAGATTTCTCTGATCTGCCTTTCTTTGGAGCCATAGCGAGTATTATAACGAAATGAAAGGCCACCGCACCGAGCCTAGGATGAGAATATAAAGAGTCCAGTCTATTGAGATCTAGGACACATGCAAAAGATAATGGACTTGATGGACGGTATATGCATTTGCTCAAGGGGTAACTCTAGAACAGATAGGTGTTTAAATATGTTGGACAGAATTAATCACGTGTTTACGACTTTTTGAGATCCCACCGCCAAAAATGGAGAGTTCCAAGGACGAAGTATGCAGGCACTACGCTTGTGTTTATATGCTAGTTAGTATGGGGATGAGAGAGGCCTATCTCATCCACATCTGACAATAGTTGGACTAGCATTATTATAGACCCCCCTAGACTAAGAAATCCATCAGGAGGGAAAAAGATCTAAAACGATTGAAAACAATTAAACGAATGTTTCGGGTATCACATAACGATCTAAATAGGCAATGGTTAGTTCCCAGTTCGAAATGAGATGGAAGAGGCCGGCGACTTACGCAATCTCTGTCATTTTTACCTTGTGGGACTCCCATCTCCTCGAAAGTCTTCGGGCCTTTGGCCGGAACACCAGGGGAGCTGGGTGCAGATTGCTGAGACGCAGGTTTCTGAGGGGGCTTGTTGAGGGGGGAGTCAGATGGAGCTGGGGTGGATGCTGCAGATGATCTTGACGGAGGCTTGGAGTCGATTCTAGAGGGATACGACTGAGTAGATTGAGGACCAGGCGGCCGTGGATTCGGCGGAAGACCATGGGCACTACCCGCAGGGCTATGAGACACGGGAGTCTTCGCCGATCTGCGCTCGGGTGGTATAGCATGGCTCATATCCTGTGGACCTTGCGGCCTGGCCATGTTGGGGTTGGAAGGTCTCTGTAGCCGTCGGCGGTCTCCCCTGCCAGCTGGATCCATAGGAGCACTGTAACCGATGTCCAGTTTCGGCGTTCCCGGAGCACTGAACTCGCCTGCTCCTGGAGGAGGAAGTCCTGGGGAAGATAGAGCGGAGCCTGGCTGACGGTATGCTCCCCTACCGGAACCTCCTGAAACGACGCGGCCAGAAGGACCGTAAGTACCAGAGGAGCCCGGTCGAATATTGGGATTGATGCCAAATGCAGAACTCGGTCGGGGATCTGGCATGTTATAACCTGGACGTCCTTCAGGGTATGGGGCAGCTGACATAGGTCGCTGATCGTCTGAAATCCTCATCCTTGAAGGGTCCGGCATGTCGATATTATCCTGGATCGTAGGCATAGGGGTAGCATTCGTGCCATAGCTTGCCGTTGGATTTTTCTGTCGGTGAGAGCCGTACTGAGACTTGATCCTGGCGATAGCGACCTTTTCATGATCTTTCCTGGACAGCGTCTTTGACCGCGATATACTTTCGATTCGCGTCAAAGCATCCTTATTGCCGCTTGAGGCAGCCTTGGCATACCAACTTCTGGCTTCCTTGATATCCACGGGAACATAGATTCCAATCTCATAGAAGTATCCCAGAGCAAACTGCGCTGTTGGTAGGTCACTCTGGGCGGCTCGTTGGGCGTAGGTGAACGCCAATTCATCATTCTTTTCAAACACGCCTTCGTGGCCGCAGAGGAACCACTTACTGATTGCCATTTCCGCTTCTGGCTCACCTTGACGCGCTGCTAGAGCGTTGTAATGCAAAGACAAAGCAGGATTGAAGTCGCAACCGAGCTGGCAAAGTTCATACGCAGCCCCCATCTTTACTTGGGCCTTGGCGAACCCGTGGTATGCGGCTTTCTCGATGTTCATCCGCGAACCGTTTATATCCAGAGCCAGGTACTGATCGGGGATGTGGACTTGAGGCAACTCGCGGGCTAGAAGCATCCCGTACACCTTGATATACAATGTCAGTGCACAAGATTCCGTGGATATGAAGGGTCTCTTCACTCACATAAGCTCCCTGGGGCGCATTCTCGTCACAAGTCTGCGCCGCCTGGCGGATGTATTCCAATCCCATCTGATAGTCTTGTCGTTGGCCGTGCTGGCCGAGGAGAATCATCATGCCAAGGCGCTGCCAATCGTGTCAGGTTATCCAATAACAATGGTCAAAGTTCGAGCCCACTCACGTAGTAGGAAGCAGAATCTCCCAGCGCAACACCCTTCTCATAATGCCTGATGGCCTTGGCAGGCTCGTTCGAACTCTCGAACTGCATGCCCATCCGATACTCGGCTCTGGCATATCCTTTCTCTGCCGCCCGGGAGTAGCAACGGAAAGCTTCCTTCTTGTCCACTCTGAAACCAAACTTGCCAAACTCGAGCCACATTCCCTTTATAAATTCTGCGCGGGGATGATGCTGTTCCGCTAGGAAACTGACGATGTTGATCGCATCCGTCCGCAGCTGGCGTTCGACCTGGGGCGTCTGCGGTCGAGGCGGCTGAATGAGCGATACACGAAGCTCATTCTGCATCGCTATCTCGACGTGAGAAAGGGCATCTTGGGCCCAAGCCAGCTGCATCTCCGGATCATTTGAGGATAGGACGGCGACGCGGGCCTGCTCCAAATTGGCTTCTCTCTGTTCGTCTGTCGGAGGGACATTGGGAGGAGGGTTCCGCAGCACAGGGAAAGGAGAGAAATTCGGCTGGTCCATTGTAGTCTGCTCGTATGAATCGACAGGATAACTCGACGGGCCGTACCCATTCCCAGATACGGGCTTTCGTGGAGGAGCTTGCGGGGTGGCAGAGGAAGTTCGGGCAGGATATTGGGAACGGTCGTACTGCACAGCGTGTTGAGCGGTCATTCGGTACTGTCCACGAGCCTCCTGCTCGAGGTGCGCAATGTTGTCCTGCATATGCTCAGGCACCTCCGGCATGACCCTGCAGAGTCGATCAGTGACAAGCTCCGGGAAGCATACAGAACGGCGCGCTCGAACCTTTGAGGAGATGGAGAGATGACCTCCGGCATGTAGTAATCATCCTGACCCCCTGGATAGAATGTCGCGCCTAGCCGTGGCTGGCCTCGACCATATGGCCGGCTCATTATTGGGGCGGCGCGGTATGTGTATTATTCCTGTTTTTGGCGGCAACCGGAACGCTCGCGGGAGAGAAACGACAAGGCGACTAGTCTTTCATAGAGGGTATCCTAAAAGGGATTATTTGAAACTGAGAAAAGAAAAAGATGGACGCGAGACTCTCGTGGAGCAACTGTGGAGCGTGATACGTGCTGGTCCCTCACGGGGAATGGAGGGGCGCACCGGGCTACTCGGCGTAATTAAGTATCGTGTTTGTACGGAGGAGTTAGTTCGTTGCAGTCAGGGAGAAGGGAATCGCTACTAGCAAGTTAGTAACGCGGTTAGAGCCGAACTACTGGAAGCCGATGAGGACAAAAATAGAGAATAGCTGGATGGGGATTCTATTTTTGCGGGCTGTTGCGAGTGTTCGTCCGAGCCTATCCTCAGCTGTGTTGCTGCTGGTTCTTTCGGAAGCTTTTGCGCGGAGGACAAGACAAGCCCCCTCTTCTCACTAAACTAATAGCCAGGGAGAGCAAATCGCTTACTGGTAAGCAACCACCGACACTGAACAGCTTTTGTCGCGAGTCTCTTGACCTCCCCTCATCTACCACTGCTAAGAATTAATTAAACCACGCTGGATCTCAGCCACCAACGGCGGACAAGCAGGGTTTGCTCGATAACCGTAACAAGGTCTTTGGCCTCGCTCAGCCTTTCTTGGGTTGTAGGCGACTAGTGAGGCACCAAACGCAGGATCTGAAACCGCTGCGCAAATTCTGGCAAATTCTATTTTTGCACCCAAGATCCCCTGGACCCTCTCTTGCTGACAGTCTGATGGTGCTGAGAATTCTGCACCATCTGACAGACTAAGAAAGCCGTGCTAGAGGCTGGTTGCAATGCTCCGGGTTCTGCAACCCTAAGAGAGTGCGCGGGACCACTTACTTAGCCGTTATTAACGGCGACTTCCGGGCTTGGGTATAGATCTTATAGTTACAAAGACGGACGCAAGAGTGGATCGAACGTTATGGAGCTCCAGGCGGAATATTTCCATCACCCCTATTCGCCGTATGACATACAGCTGAACTTTATGAGATCATTATACACATGTATCGAAGAGGGCAAAGTCGGCATCTTCGAATCTCCTACTGGTAAGAGCCATGGACTCTATTCTCTCTGTACCTGATCTGACTGTAACTTGTAACCAGGCACTGTAAGTTATCCCCATATAACTTCACGTGGCAGAGCGAAAGAACTTCAGAAATCGAGTTAAAATCTCAGCATGAATTAAGCAATGTGTTGAGACGATCATTTCCTCCTTGGGAATATTGTCAACTCCAGGAATGGTAACTAGGATTTCCTCACTGACCACGTTCATGTCTAGGGCAAGTCTCTTAGCTTGATATGTGGCTCCTTGACATGGCTCCGAGATCACAAGCGCAAGCAATTTCTGGAAACTCTAGAGAGTTCATTAGGTCCCTAACCCCTGGCCGTACCCATTCTATGGCTGCAGCTCACATAGCATAGGTGACGATGAGCCGGAATGGATGCTGGAATTCGCCAAGAAAGAGAAGACTCGGGAGCTTACAGAGAAAAGGAAGAACTTGGAAGCCCGTCTAGCAAAGGCTAGGCAGGAAGAAGAAAGAATAAAGAGGGATTTCGAGCGACCAGACAGGCCGAGAAAGAAACAAGTATGAGATAGTCGTCTCACCAGAAGAGAAAAGATCTAGTGACTGACGGCATAGAAATTGGATTCTTCTGCAACACAAGCCGAGGACGAAGGCGACCAGTTTGAACTCGACGACTATGATAGTGATGTCGAAGAAAATAAGAAGGCTTCCGGGAGTAAATCCGACGATGCCCTTGGTCTCTCAGCCAGTACGCTTGCGTTACTAGAACGATTCAAGGATCCAGGTGCGACACAAGATACACTTGGTGAAGGTGACGACGAAGACATCAAGATATTTTATTGCTCGAGAACCCATTCACAGCTCAGTCAATTCGCCAATGAACTGCGGCGCGTGGCATTCCCGCCAAGTCTTCCGCTTGACGAACCTCTACCTGGGGGTTCAGCAGACACCACTGGCGGAAGTAAAGATTTGGTCGAAGCTGTGAAACATCTGTCTCTTGGGTCCAGGAAGAATTTATGTATTAACCCTAAGGTCGCTGCGCTGGGTAGCGCAACGGCAATCAATGAACGCTGCCTGGAGCTTCAACAGACTGGAGTGAGCGCGGAACACAAATGTCCATATCTGCCCTCGAGGGAGAATGAGGCGCTCGTTCTGGAATTTCGCGACCATGCCCTGGCGACCGTCAAGGATATCGAGGATATAGGGAAAGTGGGAAAGAAGGTGGGCATATGCCCATACTATGCGTCACGTTCTGTCATCAAGCAAAGCGAAGTTAGTAGAACCTTATAGTAGCATGTTTGAGCTTAAATTGACTGCTGGTAGATCGTTACGCTCCCGTATCCACTGCTTCTGCAACGCTCAGCCCGGGATGCTCTCGGGCTCTCTGTGAAGAATCATGTCGTTATCATTGACGAAGCCCATAACCTTATGGACGCCATCTCCGAAACTAATTCAGCCACCGTGACACTCAAGCAGTTACAGACCGCTCTATCACAACTTACAACCTATGCCAAGAAGTACAAACTGCGACTGAAGGGCAAGAATCGCGTCTACATTACTCAGCTCATCCGATTAATTGATTCGATACACAGCCAACTTCAATTAATATCCAAGACAAAACAGGAAGCAGAAGGTTCTGTATTCCCATCAGACCTGATGGCCGGCAAGGGCGTTGACCAGATCAACCCGCACAAGTTGTCGCGCTATCTTCAAGAAAGTAAACTAGCAAGAAAAGTCGACGGATTGACAGAACACCTCCAGAAGACAGAAACACGCCGCCCAGATGAAAAAGCGGCCACCCCGGTCTTATTCCATGTACAAAGTTTTCTCTTGTCGCTGATGAATCCCTCCGCCGAAGGCCGGCTTTTCTTCGTGAAAACACCGGATGATATACAGCTAAGATATATGCTTCTCGACCCTACGAACCATTTCCGTGAAATAGTGGAGGATGCCAGGGCAGTGATCTTGGCAGGAGGTACAATGTCTCCGGTAAGCCTGTCCCATCCATGTTCCGTACATAGTCGTTGACGAAGGCATACGGCGTAGATGACGGATTACGCGGACTACCTATTTTCTTATGTGACAGGAGAACGTCTCGGCACGTTCAGTTATGGCCATGTCATTCCATCCGGTAATCTAGCAGCCCGAACTCTCTCCAGGGGCATTCTCGGCACAGAATTCGACTTTACATACAAAGCACGGGACTCTGATCAGATGGTATGATATTCGTTCTTTTTGCTATTCCTCAGTTGGCTTGTTCCAGATATGCTTACAGGGATTCTGGTACTCTAGATCAATGATCTCGGAAGAACTATAGCTGCGCTCTGCCAAGTAATACCTGACGGTGTGGTGGCGTTCTTCCCCAGCTACGATTATCTGAATCAAGTCGTCACAAAGTGGAAGAAGACACCCACTGGTGACAAAGGGAAGACCATCCTTGATCTTATCCAGAGCAAGAAGCCCCTCTTCTACGAATCGCAGGAGAAGATCAACTCAACAGAGCAACTGCTGCAGGAATATTCCAGCGCAGTAGCAACCGGTTCCGGTGCGCTCCTTTTGTCCGTTATTGGAGGCAAACTCTCCGAAGGCATAAACTTCTCCGATAATTTGGGAAGAGGAGTTCTCGTCGTCGGCCTACCATTCCCCAATATACGTAGTGCTGTCTGGAAAGCCAAGCTCGGCCACGTGGAGCAGAAAGTCTACCAGCAGAGCACTGGCACCGAAGAGAACAGGAGAGCGAAAGCCAAAGCTGCTGGGAGAGACTTCTACGAAAATGCGTGCATGAGGGCCGTGAATCAATCTATTGGAAGAGCCATCAGGCACCGGAACGATTACGCCTCTATCGTTATGATCGATAGGAGATACGACAGTGCTCGAATACAGGCCAAGTTGCCTGCTTGGATCAAGCAAGGCCTGGCCACTGGCGATGCTGCTAGTTCAGCTGGACGGACAGTGCAAGCGCTCACGGAATTCTTTCGAAAACCAAGGGACTAGTCAAAGCACTGTATCTACCTTCTTACTCACTAGCCGTTGTAAACTCGCGTAACTACCTCGTAACAGCTCCCAGCACAAGTCTTCCACGTGACCAAATCCATATTCCTGCTCCCTTCATAACACAAGACCCCATATATTCCAAACAAAGAACCAGATAGTAACCCCGGGAGACTAGATGGTCGAGTGGTTAGAGCTGCGATCTCGACCCAGTCAGAGATTGCAGTCTCTAGCTACTCGCACCAGCTAGGCTCTCGGTTCGAATCCTGGAGGGGGCAGATGGTTGAGGAAGTGGTGGCTGGTCGGATTTTCCAAGACATCATATGAAGCCTATAACCTCCAGGGGTGAAAAAGCCCTGCCCGCCACAAGCAAGGTGGGGTTTTCGTAGCATCCTCCTCCTCCCTAGCGGGAGGCCGGAGATGTGAGCTTTTTTGTTCTTTTTTGTTGCTGAATATGGTGGGGATGTGATGTTGTTGTGATTTCCTTTTTGGGAGGGTATGTTATTTTGGATATGTGGCTAGCAACGCCACCTGCTGCAGCAATCTTATACAGTCTGTATAGTCCTATATGGAACACGATGGATCAAAGTATTCGTCGTTAAGGGATAAAAATGAGAATAAACATTTCTCATTAAAGCATATGCATGGTACTTCAAAATGTACACAGGCCTCGCGGCATAGCGATTTCCCAATCGTCCGAAACAGTATATGTAATCCGTCTATATTTTCGATTCGCGAACAAATCCTGTCTTTGGAACTCTCCCGTTAGTCGACAGAGTCTCGGCCACGAATCTCGAAGCCTCCTGGACCATTCCCGGCGTGACTTCATGGCCTGCGGTCTCGACGATGATATCCTCGAAATGGACACCACCATCCGTGAACCAGCCTCCTGGGCCAACCGTCTTTTTCAACCACGTCAGGATGGCCTCTCCACGCTTATACGGGACAAGCTTATCAGCACCGCCCGAGAGATTCAGGATCCTCTTCCCGGCCAAACTGCTGGTCAGGAGCGGGCGCAAAACCGTCTTCTCTTCCTCACAAGGTTCCGGGATGGGATCGTCATGTAAGGGCTTATCCTTCGCGTCTGACCTCATGTGGTTCAGTAAGAGACTAGCCAAGTCATATTTCCGCACCGTGTCGAGAAGGGAATGGGGAAAATGCTCGGAGCCTAGAAACTGGGAGCCCTGTGGATCACTGCCCGTCCAGGAAGGCAGCTTGGACAGCCTCGCGCGATCAGCCATCAGGTTGACATAGTCAGGACAACCGATGATGACCACGCCGGACGTGATGCGGGGTTCGTGGAGGATGCAGCTCCAAGCCGCATGGCCGCCTAGGGAGACACCCAAGACGAGATTTGTCGTGATGGTACGGTCAGACTTGGGGAAGACGTAGGATGGGAGATAGTCGAGTAGAAGGGAGGTGTCGCGAGCAGTGCCCTCTGTTGCAATGGGTTAGTTGGGGGAATGCAAATGGGATTGGTTGCCTGTCAAAAGCACGTAAAAAAGAAAGAGAGAAAGTATCAATCGACCAATGAGATGTATATTTCTAATGTACGCAGAAAACAAAGAGAACAAAATCTATGGAATTGAGTGTACGAGCAGGAGAGCACTTACGGAAGATAGAAAACATGTCCTGCGCATGCCGCGGATTGCCCTGCTTCCAGGCCTCATTAGCAAGCGGCTCGACTAGCCTGGTGCCATGGTTTCTCTGATCAAACGAGACGGCGATGAGTCCCTGGTTCGAGCTAGATTGGCCATTTGCGAGCTTCTGATTCCAGTCCGTGATGATAGTGCCCGCGATGCCTGCCATCCGCTCCTGGTTGGATAGTCGCGGATGCAGCAGCCAGAGACAGGCGATCGTCGAGATGTGCGAGGGGAGCTCATCCAGACCAAAGACGGTCGTGGCAATCCCCGCGATGGGGAAGGCCTTCCTGGAGACCTGCGGCGGCTCTGAAGCGTGGGTGCTCTGCATTGGATCGAGCGGGTTTGCCATGTAGAGTAAGTATAGTGTTTGTCTAGAGTAGCAGTGAGCTAGGTGGAAGTTCCGGTCGAAACAATGTCTTAACTAAGTCTTGATCCACTTGTGCCTCGGCTGTCTCTGCCAGATGGCTTTTCAGAGTAGACAGTTGTAATACGATATAGTTGAGATGTATACTGAGATATTCTCAACCAGCTCGCTAACTAATTAATTTACTTACAGTCGATACTTTTTCTTCTTCATTATTTTTATTGTCAATTTCCCCGCCTTCAGCGATGGCGATGATCTGCAGTCACGTGGAATCTTAGATAAGCTGGTCTTTTTGGCCTTTCTATTCTGTGGTATTATTTATTTTATCATCGCCAGAAGGAAGGAATCCAAACTGCCATCCTGCATTGGAATTGAGACAGAATAAACTATCTGTGCAATTCATCCTCTCCCAATTCTATGACCTGTCAACACTGCAACGCGTCCTGAGTGCCAATCTGTCGACATTCCATCTCCGCGGGCCCAGCCTTAGGTAGAACCAGGAGACTAGCGACTTCACGAGCCACAGCAGCCCGTGGTTGTCCACGCGCTTGGGGCGTCTGGTTGCCTCTGTCGTTCTCTGTCCGAGCCGCCCGCCAATAACACGATTAACTGCCTCCAGCTGTGGCCCTGCCAAGTTGTCTCCCGTTCTTTAAGTGATTTTAGTGCCTTCAACCGCCCTCAGGGTCGCTCCACTTGTCCCGGAGACCGCAAAACATCTTTCCGGGGGTTGGATTGCTGCCGTTGCGGACACCTTTATCACCGCCTATCTTCCATTACCCTGCGGTCGTCTCCCCGTTATATTGTCTGTCAGCCTGTTCTCGACCATGGCCGTCCAGTGAGTGGTTCGGATCTGGTGACTGCGCCCGATCTGGCATGATACGCAATCGATATCTGCCCGCTCACGTCACGGTACAACATTAAGGGGATACCGCGGAGGTCCTCGAACCCCCGTTGACACCACCGATATGGCGGACATCGGAGCCACTGCCTCCAACAGACTGGACGAGAAGACTGCGCCGGTGGAGGACTACGGTGGGAAAGAAAACACGGAGCTAATGGCGACTCAAAGCCCTTCCCAGTCCCCCAGGCAAGACGAAGGAGCTGCCTCCCCTGGACAGTCCCCAGGGCTGCCATCAGAGGCCCGGAAACACGCACCTAGCCATAGGAAACAGCCATCGATGCCGGAAAACCCTACATCGCCCGGTCGCCGCAGTGTCTCCTTTGCCCGAAACGCGTCGGACAATGAGGGGCACCACGAGGTCCAGACTCCCAATGAACAACCACGCTCGCGGGCTTCTTCCCTCTGGGGTGAGGACAGTGACTCGAAGAAGCAATCAATCTTCACCAAGCTACGCGCATTCGCCGCCGCTCCATCGTTCCCTACGCATTCCCGGTCGCCCAGCGGGGCCACCATCGGCCCCTCGAATGACCACCTTGGGACTCCAGGGTCGGAGAGAGGGGAGTTCCGTTTCCCGGACACACTGCAGGAAGAAGGGAGCGAGATTGATGCCGATGCGGAGGAGAGTGCCGGGGAACAGCCACGTACTCGTCTGGGAAGGAAGAAGAAGAAGTCTAAGAGACCGCCTGAGAGTAACCCCACGACGGCACCAACCTCTCCTCGAGTTGCGTCCAGGCCGCCATTCTACTCGTCCAATTCCTTTATATCTCCCTCAGAATCATTCCGGCATAATTTCTTCCCACGACGGGCGAGCACGACCGATTTCACTCCGCAGCAGCGCGAGGGAGTCTCCGAGGACGAAGGCCGGGACCGGCTCACTAGAGCTGCAACCAGGAGACGGCGTGATGCATGGCTGTCTGGTGCTCGCGCCCTGGGCCACCGACAAGAGCCGCAGGAGAATAACCGGGAGGACAAGCGTCCGAGCCAGCTGAGGAAACTCACTGGTTTGGCGGGACCATCAGAGAATGCGGAAGGCGTCTCATCGTGGAGACGCCATCGACCTGATCGAGGGTCAAGTCTCAGTGCTCAGAAATGGAAGCAGATCAAAGCTGGCTTAAAGGCCATTGGGCAAAGGCGCAAAGCCGAGAACGCCGTTGATCACATGAAGTCCGCTGAGTTGCTAGCCGAACTTACCTCTGGTGTTCCAGCTGCGTTGATCCTAGCGAGCATGTTTCAACGTGACGAGCATGGTAGTCGGCGCATCCCTATCCTTCTGGAGCAAGTGAAGGTGCAAGTTACAGATAGCCGCTTCGATTCTCATTCCGGCGACCGCCACTTGGTCTTCAAAGTCGAGCTAGAGTACGGGAGTGGCATGACACGAATGAAATGGATTATCCACCGCACATTGAGGGACTTCGCGAATCTCCATTTGAAGTACAAGCTGCACATTGGCACACAGAAGTACATTCAGCTGAAAGGCCAGGAGCACACTCAGAAACTGCCGCGGTTTCCAAGGAGCGCATTTCCCTATCTTCGCGGTGTCCGCGGCCTAGAGAGTGATGGTGAGGATGAAGAAGACGATGGTGGATATGAGACTGGCGCTGAAGCTACAAGTGGAAACGAGAAGGGCAAGAAGAAATCACGGCGCTCCTCCATAGGTGGTCTCCGAAGACGTTCCAATACGCAGGATCGAGACATCGCTTCTGGGACAGAAGGCGCCGTGGCTACGAAGAAAGAGACTTATCCTGAAAGGCAAAGGAAGAAACTGGAAGCCTACCTACAGAAAATGATCAGCTTCTTGATCTTCCGACCCGACAGCAACCGTCTGTGCAAGTTCCTCGAGCTGTCGGCTCTCGGTGTCCGCCTGGCTGCTGAAGGCAGTTACCATGGCAAGGAAGGATACTTGATCATCCAGTCATCCAAAGGTCTTGATTTTAGGAAAGCCTTGAACCCTTCAATGGTCAAGAAACGGCACACGCCCAAGTGGTTTTTGGTCAGACATAGCTATGTCGTCTGCGTGGATTCCCCAGAAGATATGCATATCTACGATGTCTTTCTGGTGGACTCATCCTTCAAGGTTCAAGCCCAGAAGGTCCGGTTGCGGGAACAGAAAGCAAAGGAAATGGCGAAATCTGCCAAAGAGTCGGCTGCTCATCCACAGCATCATACTTTGAAGATCGAGAACTCCGAGCGTAAATTAAGACTGTTGGCCAGGAACGAACGTCAGCTATATCAATTCGAAGACTCAATCCGTTTCATGGCTCAGAATACCCCTTGGTCGAAAACAAATCGATTCGATAGCTTTGCGCCTGTCCGGCCCAACTGTTTTGCGCAGTGGCTGGTCGATGGACGTGACCACATGTGGCTCGTATCTCGAGCCATCAACCAAGCCAAAGATGTTATCTACATCCATGACTGGTGGCTAAGTCCGGAGTTATACATGCGACGGCCACCAGCAATCAGTCAAAAGTGGAGGTTGGATCGACTGCTACAACGGAAAGCCCGTGAAGGAGTGAAGGTCTTTGTGATCATGTATCGGAACATCAACTCCGCCATTCCCATTGACTCCGAATATTCGAAGTTTTCCTTGCTTGATCTGCACCCCAATGTCTTCGTCCAGCGATCCCCCAACCAGTTCCGACAGAATACTTTCTTCTGGGCGCATCACGAGAAGCTCTGTATCGTTGATCATACCCTGGCTTTCGTTGGAGGAATTGATCTCTGCTTCGGAAGATGGGATACCCCCCAGCATCTCGTCACGGATGACAAGCCAACCGGGTTTGAATCCGCGGACATGCCAAAGGACGCTGACCATTGCCAGCTCTGGCCGGGCAAGGACTACTCCAATCCTCGTGTGCAAGATTTCTTTGACCTGGACAAGCCGTACGAAGAGATGTATGATCGTAGCGTCATTCCAAGAATGCCCTGGCACGACATCTCTATGCACGTAATTGGCCAGCCGGCTAGGGACCTGACGCGACACTTCGTACAGCGGTGGAACTATATCTTGCGTCAAAGGAAACCCACGCGACCAACGCCATTCTTACTCCCTCCTCCCGATTTCAACCCCGGTGACTTGGAAGCCCTCGGTCTAGACGGAACCTGCGAGGTCCAGATTCTCCGTTCTAGTAGTATGTGGTCTACAGGGACCCCTGATGTTACGGAGCACAGCATCATGAACGCCTATGTGAAATTGATCGAGCAGTCTGATCATTTCGTTTATATTGAAAACCAGTTCTTTATCAGTTCTTGCGAGATTGATGGGAAGAAGATCGAAAATCATATCGGTGACGCGTTAGTCGAACGTATTATTCGAGCAGCCAAGAATGGAGAGACTTGGCGCGCGGTCATCATTATCCCCCTGATGCCCGGTTTCCAGAACACCGTCGACAGTGAGGGTGGAACTAGTGTCCGATTGATCATGATGTGCCAGTACCGCAGCATCTGCCGCGGAGAATCTTCCATCTTCGGGCGGCTTAGAGCTGAGGGCATCGACCCAGAGGACTATATCCAGTTCTTCAGTCTAAGAGCATGGGGAAAAATCGGGTCTCAGAAGCAATTGGTCACCGAACAGCTTTACATCCACGCAAAATGTATGATCGTCGATGATCGTGCAGCGATTATCGGGTCCGCCAATATCAATGAGCGATCCATGCTTGGCTCTCGAGACTCCGAAGTTGCTGCTATTGTCCGTGACACTGATATGATGAAGTCGACTATGAACGGAAAGCCGTATATGGTTGGGCGATTCCCTCACACTCTGCGTATGCGCCTGATGAGGGAGCACCTGGGTATTGATGTGGACGAGCTGCTGGAGCAGGAAATTGCAGCAGAGGCAGAACGACAGTCGCAGGCGAACGAAGGCGCTCAGAACGTGGGAAGTGACGATGAGCATGTGGACGTTGAGTCTGCAGTGATGGCTCAACGCGACGAGCGCGAGATGGTAGAACGTAGGCATCGGATTCAGGACGAATTTCTTTCTCGTTCAGAGGAGATGCACAGCTTCAACCACGACATCGACTGGGAGCAGGAGAATAACCCGAACCTCAAATCGAGCAAGAAGTTAACAGCCGATTCCAGAGTGACCCGCAATATGGAGCACAGAAAAGATGTGGACGGTGAGGGCAAAGACGCAATGAATACAGCCCTGCAGACTGGGTTTGGAGAGGGTCGAGATTCTGAGTTCATCGAAGACAAAAAGGAAGTCCTTGTCGCGCCTGTTGCACCTGAAGGCAAAGGAACACTCAAGCAGCCTCGTGCTCTGGAGAACGAATCAAAGTCCAGTCCTAGTGATGTGATCAGTTCCAACGACATTCAACTTCCACCATCTCCTAATGGATTGAAGACGACAGCCGAGTCTGAACAACTCACTTCTCAACTCCCGCCTCTCCCGGGCACAAATGACAATGACATCAGCGGGCACCCTCTGCCGTTGAGGGATTCCGCCGCCGTGCAGCGCTCGCAGACTGGTGTTTCTGATATGAGACGCCCCTTCGTGGACAAGGACTGCATGAGGGACCCAGTGAATGACGCCTTCTATCTCGACACATGGCAAACCGTTGCTGAGAACAATACAAAGCTGTTCCGGGCTGTATTCCGCTGCATGCCCGATAGTGAGGTGAAATCCTGGAAGGAGTATAAGGAATACGCTGCATACGGTGAGCGCTTCTCAGATATGCAAAATCATTATTCCTCCAACGCACAGATGCATCCCCAGTCTAAGCCCCAAAGCGGGCCGCCAGGAGCAGGCGCGACAGTGTCTTCTACCCTCGCTGGAAGCAAAGCGGAGGCACAGCAGGTTGCCCAAGAAGCCAGTGGTTCTGGCGAGGAGCCCAAGTCTGCTGTTCCCCTTAGTGAAAATAAGACCGGCGCATCCACAACAGACGAAAAGCTCAGACAGTGGGCCTCGGAAGCAAACAAAGCGCAGATCGAGCGGCAGCAGAGGGAGCTGTCAAAGGAGGAAACGCATTCATCTCAGGATGAAAAGGCGGCTTTGAAGGTAGATACGCAGTCGTCGCGTATGACCCCCAACGGGCAGAGCAACGAGAATGTCGCACCATCCGATGAAGCCGAGAAGCAGCGCGCCGGATTCGTTGGGTATTCAGAAGCTCTCAATATGAATGCGTCCTCGCAGCCCCGGCGCCGGAGGCGGAGGGCCACAACGCTTGGCTCGAAGAGGGAGTTCCACGCCTCTGATGATATTATGAGCAAAGAGCAGTCTGAGGAGTTATTGAATATGGTGCAAGGACACCTTATTCTCTGGCCCTATGAATGGTACGTTTTGTGGAATTTAGATGTGGTAGTATTTGTACTGACGGCTTTGGGCAGGTTGGAGCGAGAAGAGCAAGGCGGCAATTGGCTATATACGCTGGACCAGATCTCGCCTCTCGAGATCTAGTAAGTTTCCCTGTACAAACATAATAATGAGAATTCAGCTAACCCGCGTCTAGCAACTGATTCTGTCCGAATTACGATCCCTATCCTGTCAGCTTCAGTGGAAACCGTTCCTGTCATGACTTATTCTTGCATAGCTCTTACGGTTGTTTCTCATCTCTGGTCATTTGAATGTTAAATGATCACGATCATCAGATCCCTTGGTGGACAGCGCTGGTGTTTTGGAGAGATGGCACTCGTTATCTATTTCACGTCTTCTTAATTTCATCCTCACTGCAGCACCGCTGAAGCTGGTGTGGCTAGCTAGCATCACACCGGAGTGCTGAGAATTGGCCATCGTAGGATGGCGTTGGCGTTAGCATCGATTGGTGATCTATGTTGTACATACATATCTGGCATGATCGTCTGAGTGACGATTTCTCAAGCGCAGTTTCAGTCATTCTGCATGGGTTTCATTGTCTTTGCCTTGTTGAATTCATAGATAATTGGTATTTCCCGGAAAACATGAACTAGATCGTTTGAAATAGATACTTTACCAACGGAAAACGAGTATACCTCACTAATTTGTCTTCTGGGTAATTTTATGATCAAGTCAACTAGATTCTCTCTAGGGCCATAACAAAAGAATCCATCCTTAGCTGGAACGGATCCTGAACGTGAAGTTAGCAGTTCTTGGTACCTATCCAAAAGGGAGACGATGGCCAACTCAAACTGTGCCTGATAATCGTCCTCTATTAGCAGTATTCTCACTACTAAGAGTATCAGTTGGAGGCGCATACTTGCAACGCGCCTAGAGTGAGATTAGCTAACTAGACTGTCTCCGTCCAGAGTAGCTAGCATTTAAAGCCTAGCCAGACGTCCACAGTGGGTCTGGACTCTGGACTTGCAGAAAGTGGAGGCGCCATAACTAACAATCGTATCCTGAATGGCTTGGCCGATAGATCGATAAGGGCCAGACTAACTAATGTAGTTCTGGTGGGTGTGTGCCATAGTTATGATATATCAATACCGGGTAGTTGTCGAAGCTTGAGATGGGATGAATGGAACTGGGGTCACAGTTGGAACGGACAAGCCGACAGCGTGTTGACTGCACCAGCTCCTGAAGCTGGCGCCCACCAGGAACCTAAATAATTCACATAAGATGAAGGTTGCCAACATGAAACAGAGTCGGTCGAGTAGTAAGTTAATAGTTGTAGGTTAATCGCCGGGGAGAAAGCGGGTGTGGAGAGTAACGCCTGAAGCCGGCGCCCGAAAGGGGATGCTCTCTCGATCGGCCCTTGCCAGTTCCAACCGAACAGAACTTCATCGCTCAGGGGGCTCTTGAATCCTCGATCCTGGATAGTCGTTCGCTTTCCCTCGTATGAAACTCAGGGCGCCTCCTAACGAGAGCGCAGGAGAGGTTATTATCGCCTGATATTATTCTTTACTTTTTTTGTCCCTTCTTTTTCCGTGGTCGCGACCCTTTAGTATCCCGCGAGGTATCCTAGGTTGGCGTCGCCCGCGCCCAGGACGCGCCTTTTTCTTTTTTCTTTTACCTTTTTAAGACTATTAATCATCCTCCGATCTTCGTCCGATCTTGGATCGCACCAATTCGTTTCTTATCCGGCCGCAGGGCGCAGCAGTCACTTTGCGACGAGCAAGACAACGACACTATCTGATGGGGAGGGGTTGACCAGAACAGGAAAATCGTATAGTTGTCTGATGGAGGCGGACAAGATTTCAATCACCATATGCGGGGATGGTGGATGCGGTATGTCGATACATCCAAAATTCTCTCGATTCTCGAAAAGCGGCATGATGTCCGCAAGATATCAACGATGATCGGCAGCGAACAATGCGTTGCCTTGCGAATCGTTGTGACGATGGGCCTCAACCAGAGAGAGAAACTTACTCTGGCTTCCTGACAGGTAAATCATCCATCACCCTGCGCTTAGTTCGCAGTCAATGGACACATGAGTATGTTTTACCTCGATTTCCCTCAAGTAGATAAAATGCGCCGTGAGTGGTTGGCTAACTTTGTTGCGCGTTAGATATGATCCCACGATAGGTAATTCACCTCGCCTTGCTCTTCTCCTGTTACCAATATAAGAATCCATGTCCTGATTATTCCGTTTGCGATATGCAGAGGACTCATATTCGGTCACGCGAACCGTCGACGGTCTCCCTTACTTCCTCGCCCTCACAGACACTGCCGGCCAGGAAGAATACCGCGGGCTCTGGGCAGCCACGAACCTGAAATCAGATGCCTTTCTCCTCGTATACGACATCACAAATGGCCAGAGCTTGGAGGCATTGGACTATTTCATGGACATGATCGATATCGAGGCGGAACAGCGGCTGGAAGACAATGAACGCTTGATAAGAGAGCTGGGACCTAACGATGGAGATATCGTGGTCGGAATGCCTCCGCCTGTCAAGATTATTGCTGGAAATAAGTGCGACTTGAAGGATTCGAGGGTTGTGTCAGCAAGAGATGGTCTGGAATATGCGCGGAAGCATGGCTGCGGCTTTATGGAAACGAGTGCGCGAGAAATGGTCAATATCGAGGAGACATTTGCTTGTACGTGTTGCAGCGCTCTCCACCTTTGTTATTCTCGAAACAATTCCTTCCTGCAAATTAGAGCGTCACTGGGTGTATTTTATGGCTGACAGTTCAACAGTGATAGTCCGACGGGTGGTCGAAGCGCGCCGGTTACACAAAGAGCAGCAGCAACCGCCGAAACAAATCGAGCAGGAACAATCTTCTGAGAAGATGGGCGCATCGACCTCACACGCGCCAGCCTCAAATGCTAAGGAAAAGACAGGTGACGGTCGAAGTCGGCGTGGCCGTTTCTTGGGAAGGACTGGCACCCTTAGGAAACGACTGAACAGGGGATCTTCCTCTGGTGGCGAAAACGAGCGTACGTCTGGACATCAACACGCACGAGAAAGCTGGTGGGAACGCTTCAAGTGTTGGTGATTCTAGCAGAAAGTCTAGTTTCCATCAATTCTCGCAACGACCTTTCTCTGCCACCGTCCCTGCGGGCACAACTTCTTTTCTTTGTGAATCATTACCTGCCTCGCTGTTTGGCTCATATCTTTTTTATTTGTACATCCTGCAAAGATTCCCTAAAGTCTGGCTACTTGTCTGATATCCCAATGCTTTCTATTTCGCGTCTGTTCTTCCCGCGATGACATGTCGTTTGATACCGTATTTGGAGCGGGACCTGGTCGTTCTTATTGTGTTTATTATTCCTGTCTATATATACATTTCCTGAATGCGTTTATTGTACATACATGTGCACTTTATTTTCTTCTCGACAGATCTCTCGCGCAGTTTTGTTCGATTAGCTTTTGTTTAAAAAGTGCTACGACATGGAATGAAAATTTTACTCGCTGGAGAATGAAGCAAAATTGCAATGGGCAGTAATTGACCAGCTGAAAGCACATCTTGAACAGTAGAATTCAAAATCCAGCAAACCATCGGTTTAGTTATCTAGGCGAAAAGGTAGCTCCTATTACACAGCGAAGCTAGTAGAGTGCCACCTCTGTCATACGAAAAATAATTAGATTCAGCCTTAAGAATCACTGGGTTGGTCTTCGGAAAGTTCTGTCATAGTTCGAATTATGTTGTGCTCTCCATCCTACTGTGGTATCTTTGTCTTGCTAGTGCTCACCTAATAACCCTCTTCAACATAAAAGCGGGCGGGAACGCCTACATAAAGCAGGAAGCTCTCAGAATCTACAACCCAACGGACATACCTATAGCTCACGAAACAGACATGCCAGCACCGCATCGAAAAGCATGCAGTAACTGTGTCAAGTCTAAACGACGCTGCGACCTAGCGGTGCCTCGCTGCTACCGCTGCCGGGTTAGATCGTTGGAGTGTCGTTATAAGAATTCGCCAACGCCCACGACAAACACAGAGCGAGGGAATGATTCTGTTCAACAAAATGTCACGCCTGAGACGCAAAGCCAGGCAGAAAATGATTTTACAGTCGACGACTATCTACCTGAAGGAATGACTGATATCATCGACAGCAGTCTCGAGGTTCAATCCTCGTTCCCGCCTTTCCCTGACTATGACCTCGATTGGCCAGACGTGATGGGAAACCTCGAAAATTTCTTAGTCCCCGATCGACTAGAGTTCAACGGCACGCCGACGAGGACTGTTCTCGCTGGGGAAATCTATCAGGAGCGCATCATCTATTCTATCAAGAGAATGAAGGCTTATCCAAACGTTCTTCTCCGTGAAGGTCAGACGCCCTTCATCCACAAGAAGTTATATACGGATGCCATTCCTCTACCTATACAAGACGCCCTAGGGATATGTGCACTTTATAACGAAAAGAATGAAAATAACGAGAATCTTGTGTTTCAAACAATCCGCCTAAAAGCGGGACGTCTGATCGAAACCAACTCACAACCTGGACTTTCTCTGGTGGAACGGCTCTCGTCCGTACAAGCATTGATTCTTTTCCAAATAATTCGGCTCTTTGACGGGGACGTGCGGCAGCGCGCCGACGCTGAGAATGATGCGGCGACTCTCAAGGAATGGACTAAGCAACTCCAACTGCGGATGGAAAGTATCGATACTACATCCGCGGAGGTAACATCACCGTCTTCTAGTTTGACGATCGATTCATGGAGAAGCTGGGTATTCTCTGAAAGCCTGCGGAGAACAGTTATTACCAGCCACGGTCTATTAGGACTGTACTGCTTTCTCAAAAATGGATGGGATGACTCCCATTATGATTTCGAATACCTATCGTTCTGTGGGCAGAGAGCGCTCTGGGAGGCGCCGTCGATGTATTATTGGAAAACAGCCCTGAGTGAGAAGTTGCCCCTTCCAATCCACTTCAATAGGTGGGATGATGACGTTGCGGATGCAAAACCATCTGATATCGAAGACTTGGGCATGACAATGATGGTTTTAATGAAAGGGCTTGACTACTGTTGCCAGTGGGCGGGCAGTGAACATCTAGAGAGATTTGGCCTATCTCTGGTGTGATAATATTGAGCAGATATTTCATTAAAGATATATTACTCCTGAGCATTGTACACCTCCGCCAGCTCTTTGAGAACCCTCTTCCCATCCTTGCTATCCACAGTCGCGATTGTCAGGCTGGATTCGGTCTTTGCAGCCCCAGTTTTCTTGTCCGTCAACTTGAACGTGGAGAGATGCCCAACAGTCCCAGTATCTCCTTTCCCAGCGTCGTTACTCGCAAGCAACTCACGAGTATTCACCACCTCCAGATCATGTTGCGCTCGCGTGGCGAGGATGAGCTTCTTATACTCGTCCGCCGGTATAGGGTTTCCATTGATGCTTCGGATGTGTTAGCAGAGTACTGAAAGCTCGCTATCTCAGCACATACCAGATCTTGAGGTCTGGACTGAACCCATTCTGCATCGCGGTCTTGGAAACCTCATCGTCAGGCTGGAAGAAGACAGTCGTGATCAGTTGGTCGACCCAGTTACCCAACTCGGTTTGTTGTTGCGCCATCTTTTTGGGAATGTAACGAGGTTGTCGCTTTCGTAATAGTAATTGCAAGAACCGATGATTTCTTCTGCTGTACATTTCAAAAACAAAGTTTGAGAGAGTCACCTTCTCCCTATTTATATCTAGAATTATCTTGGGAGTTCCAATTCGCATTTTCTTGATGCTGCGGAACTACAATGCGGAAACCTTCCTTGGCAGATAAGTTCCGCCGCAAGAGCGGAAGATCCAGCGGAAGATCCAGCGGAAGACTAGCTATAAGACCTCACTAGATCTGACAGACATTAATAATATCCTTCCATTGTGATGGAATCCTCTGGCCAATAGACTGATAACAGCCGCGGCGAAAAAAAACAAAAATGTAATAATAATAATAATAATAATAATAATAATAATAATCAAAAAGCAAAAAAGCTCTCACCCGCGGGCACTCATCCAAAGGACGATGGATGGCGGGTGTGCCGAAAACCCCGCCTATGCAATGATGGCGGGCAGGGTTTTTCGTCGAAATCTAGAGCACCTCTGAGATTCGAACAGGGGGCCTCTAGCTAGGTGGAGGTGGACCAGCTTTGTACCACTACACCATCTAGACCCCCTGACTAGTAGGAAACCTTTATCAGGGGGCTATATGTTGTGTTATGTTGGTGGGAGGGTATTTCTTTGTTGTCACGTGCATTTGCTGCTAGGTATTGTTTGGATTGGACAGGAAAGACATTGTAGGCTGGATAGACGAGTCTGCGATACATGTCCAGGTACAATACGTGTATATTCTATAACAGATAAACCTGGGGCTATTCAGGAGGTAGACCGGGAAGATCAGACCTCTGCTTTAAGCTGTACTGTTAGAGACGGCACGACTTGGGCGTGTAGCAGAGCCTTAGACGTCCTGGAAAGAATAGTGTTTGAGTATTTATAACTTGCTTAGACTTGATGATTTTTATACTAAGCTACACCGTGGCTGCATGGATAATGTCCATGCTGACGTATGACTTATTCCAATCTACCGGCAGGGATCATCTTCCCAGATACTTTTCATACATGCGGAAAGGAGACGAGCTGATCATAGATGATCGAATCTACCGCAAGGAAACCTTCAATGAAAAGTCCACAATACCCGTTCCCTGGTGAATCGAGCTGGTGGATAGAATGTCAACATCATCAGAAGCATACGTGGCTGCGTTGCTCTCGGTCAACCCGCCACTAACTTCGATCAAGAACGTTCCTGGGGGCTTGCCCTTGCTGGCCCACTCCGTCTTCAGCTGCTTCGCAGCCTCACGTACACCTTCCGGTGTGAAGTTATCAAGCATGATAACGTCGGCACCAGCGCCAATGGCAGCGTTGGCTTCTTCGATGCTGCGGCACTCGACCTCGACCTTGGTGGCGAAACCACCTGCGGCTTTGGCTGCATCGACAGCAACAGGAATGGCACTTGCAATGGACTCGATCGATTTCGTGGATCCACTCTTGTTGGCACAGGCCCAGACATGGTTGTCCTTCAGCATAGTCATCGAGCTGAGGTCATGACGGTGCGGGTCGGCACCTCCAACGAGGATGCCATACTTCTCGACAACGCGGAAACCCGGCGTGGTTTTGCGCGTGCCAGCCAACGTTCCTTTCCAACCATGAGATCGGAGGGCGTTGACCAGAGAAGAGCTCTTGGTCGCGATGCCAGAGCAGCGGGCAAGGATGTTCAGTGCGACTCGCTCACCGAGGAGGATCTTGCGGATTGGCCCTCGGACGGTAGCACATTGTTTGACCGGTTCGATGGTCTCACCTTCCTTGACGTGCCACTCGACGCTGATGTTGAAATTTAGCATGCGTATAATAAATAATGATATACATATTCAGGGCCGACTAGATAGGTTGACTCACGTGCACCCCAACTGCTTGAAAACCTCCTCGAAAAAAGGCACACCGGCGACAACGCCCTACGTTGAGGTTGTGACATTAG
>JAPVCB010000021.1:590745-606062 GCA_029606185.1 Paecilomyces formosus | reverse complement strand
TTTTTTTTTTTTTTTTCTATATTCCATTCGTCAACAAGTCCAGCGTAACCTCTAGGTTTATAGGGTTCTGCAAGCTCTGCCCAAGGACTTGACTTGCGATGATTTTTCAGGCCCAAGTCACGCACCGTCAAGTCAAAGTAAGGTAAAACATCCAGGGCCATATCAGGCTCGGGTCACGGCAAATCCGATACCCTGTGCACCGCCGGTGATAATATAGTTGCGACCCCCGAAGGTCGAACATCGGGCGAACGTCCATTATATTGGTCGACATACTAATTAGAGTTGGTTTGCTTTACTCGGTCCACAAGTAGTTGAATTCATCTACCTTATATCGTGGAATGAGATTCGCGAAAGGTATTAATAATAATTTCTGAAATTCAATACTTAGATAAGGGCCCGCGGTTGCAAACCCGCTGCGGATAATAACCGGCGGCTCTTATCAGGTGCAGTATCCGATTGCCAGGCACTGCAGAAATCGTGTTCCTCCCAGTAATTCCTTTTAGTTAATATAAAAAGGAATTATGATAATTAGTGGATATATGATGAGATGCATTTATTATTAGGGTTACTTGAAAAAGGATACCTATATGCATGAAAATATTGGCTACCGTTACTACCTCGCTGCCAACGCCTCAGTTGGTACAACCTCTCCCAGACATATCGTTGCTGGTGCCATTATCTAGAAGAGGGACGGGGCCTGGGTTGATTCTATTGCTGCCACAACTTGAGCGACCTATTTTATCGGTTGGAAATGGGATTCCATCGCCACTTGTCAGATGGGCCGAAGGTATGTTGTAGCTGCGATAAATGTTTCTGCCTTGGAGCTCCTATTCAGGCGAAAGCTCTGCTCCTTCGGATTACACAGCTATCAAATGAAAATTCTGCTTGTGATCTGAAAGACCGAATTGGGCTTATTGGTAAGCTCACCGATCTCTCTACTGTGCCATGGTGATAGGTCTAAAATGACTACGCTGACATGGGACTAAGCATATACTGCTCAAGCATAGTCTTGCGTGGCACAAATACTTACGGATGTACCTGGTCTTCTAGCAGCTGTTGTATATGCAGCTGTTGAAGACGCGAATACTTTGAATGTGACAGTCATTCCCACTGTTCAACATCTAGCAGGGAAAGCCGCGGCAAACACCCTTGTCCGACGCAAAGACCTAACACAATATAGCTATTCTGAGACGCTCAGTGCATCATTCAGTCTCCCATTCCAGAAGGATTTCCATTACAATGCGGAAACAATATCGCACACCCGCAACCTGGAATTTTTGAAAGAGAATATTGGAGGCCCATTCTTTGGTCTAGAGCAGATTTGGGAAGAGCACACCTATTACGAGTTCGAAAATCGATCCATTGAGCACACTATGAGTACGATGATTTAAGAATCATACGTTAATCATGTTCCCACAGTAGGTTGCCTCAGACACAGTAGGCAGAGGCATCTTTATTAGACGCAATCTAACCACATGTATCTTTATACAGCTTACCGGTGGAATCGGTTGAGAAGAGCTCACTGCTTTCTATTGTGATCATTTCATCTGGAAAACTCTGAAAGACACCACTGTTGAGCTGATCAGTCGTACAATGGGGATAGACCGCGTGGTCGACGAATTTATTTTCGAATTCCGACACAACACAGAGGCCGATTGGCTGTATGACGTCTGAAGTTCTGAATTCCTTTATTGACGATGTATTGTTTGCTCATTTTCGACTCTTAGGATTCCGGGTATCGCGCCCACACATCCCGTCGGGACTTGGAGATTCCATTTATGGCGGTAGTCAATATTCGCGGTGATTAACTGTACCACGAGTATATTACCTGGGACCAGGGGACTGTATTGATGCAACTTGGGTTAATGCCAGAGTATATCTTCGCCGTAGATGGCACTGAAGGAGAGAAGAGACACTATAACGCCCCCGTCTTTGGACGAGAAACTACTGCCAAGCTAAGGGACAAAAACGCGGTGGGGTCAAACGCCTTGCTTGTCAATCTATTATCTAAATAGATTTCTAGAGTAGCAGAAGCTTGAATTAGGTCCAGGGATTTCCCTCAAGTAATCGGATTCGAATCCATTTCACAAACGGGCTGCGCGTTGAATGGAAATGGTATCCCACCGTGTTAGAACCATTAATTTCCAACGGTTGGTAAAGTTATATACTATGCCTAGATCTGTCATTCGAATATAATGCCATATTGTAGTATTTGCGGAACTATACGAGCCATGTTTGACGCTCCCCTGGTCAGAATAACCTGGTTAGGGAATGATCATCTGGTTACATACCGCAGAAGATCTTTCGGTAACACATTCACAATTTACCCCGCAAAAGCAACTTGACTATCTCGGGTGCGTTAACTAATCAGTTATAACTTGTGGCGGTGCTTATCAACTTGTCCTTCCTGTAGATATTAGCGGTCTGGGTTTGGTCTTGAATAATATCTCATCTAGTCTCCCCTGCTATAATCCCAATTGGGGGTAATCCATTATTGTATGTGCCATGCCCCGCCCCAAAGTTCCCGCGCACCAGCGCCGGAGGACAGCAGAGGCATGTAACATCTGTCGGGAATCGAAGAAGAGGTGCAGCGGCTCAGCTCCCTGCACACAGTGTTTACGTCGAGGATTAGAAGACCGCTGCTTTATCACCTATGCACCGCGAGGTTCCAGGAAGAGGACGAGAGAAAAGGCACCCAGACGAGCTGCCACGAGTGACACCCACTCGTCGACGCAAGAGCCGCCGGGACTGATTGGGCTCGCGAACACAATAAACCAACATAATGCTCACGCAGGCGTTCCTGACATAGTGAACGAGTTTTGTCCACTGTCCCCATCTGATTCACGTCGGGATGGAGACGAGGGAGGCAGTTTAAGCGGACATACCGAAACCTCAGCGACCAATCCTCCACGCATGCTACTCAATTTACGCGGCGAAAGAGGTAAGAGACATGTTAGAGAGCACTAGTGGTCCGGATACTGAAATGGCTTCTAGTGTATATTGGTGGTGCTGCCTCGATATCTTTCCTCCAGATTGTTCGAGATTGGGTCACGCAGCAGATTGGTCCTACAGCCTTCTCACGCAATGAGAAGAGCGATACCATGCTCGAAATTGAGCAGCCTCAAGCAAATATGATCGATCTAGAGGTCAACATGATGGAGTTAAATAGAGAACGGAGGCATCAATACTTGAGGTCCTATAACAATGCAGTCAGTTCTCCTCTGAGCCTAAAAACGACGAAACTCCGAGTTATCCACTGACTGACCGTCTAGACCGAAGCATTGATGCATATCTTTGACCTGACCGAACTCGAGACTATCATCATACCATCGCGGAATAACGAGTCACTGGATAGTGTCAGTAGCTTACCGCCGCTGAAGCAAGCGTCGCTCTATCTCGTAATTGCAATCGGGGCACAGTGCGAGTCTGTTTCTAGCGCCAAAGAGGTTGGCCTGGCCTACTTCCGCCATGCCCGTCGTCGAGCTTTCGCGGGATTCCTCGAGGACCCTGACCTAGACATGGTCCGCACCTTTCTTCTCATGGCATTCTATATGCTTGGGCAGTGCCGCCGGAATGCTGCATTCATGTACCTTGGTATCGCTACAAAAGCTGCCTTCGCATTGGGACTACACAACCGGGACTCATACCAAAAGAGTCCTGGGCCTGCTGACCTGCTGAAGTGAGTGCAGACATCATTCCTTGACTTTTGACAGTACCTGATAAATTGTCAGACTACGCGTATGGATGAGCATATGTATCGTGGACAAAGTGGTCAATTCGCTTCTTGGTCGACCGTCTTCCACCATCAGAATCTCGTCTGACAGTGTCAACAGTCTCGTTGGCATTGCACAGCATGGGAATCATCTCGATCATATCACGGAATCTTTGGTAGCAGCGAATAATATTGCCTCCATTATCAATAATATCACAGACACGCTCTACGACCAGAAGAAGGTCACTACATCCATTGTCGAGCAGTTTCTGCAAGATGTCGAGATCTGGAAGCAACAACTACCCAAGTCCATGCGATATCCACCATGCACTGAAGCGGGTAGCCCTGGGTCTTTACCGTTACAACATGGGGCGATCGCAAGCATGCATGTTTCGTGTTTCTATTATTTTGCTGTAATACTCGTGTCTCGGCCATTTCTGATGTCTACACTTACCACCAGTCAATCAAACGGTGTGACGAATTCCCAATTGGCCGCCGCATGCCTTGATGCGGCCATGTATTTATCTCAGACATGCATGGAAGGGCTCAGATTCGGCTTACTAAAAGGCAACATGTGTATTATGAAGTAAGTTTTTGAAACCACACTATCTGGATCAGCTTTCTCATCTAACTATTTCCCAGAGCTCTTATATTCGCGGCGGGTTTGGTTCTTGGGCTTGAGATCTTTGCAAAATACCCCGTTGACCCAAATATTGAAACGGCATTTCAGGGCTCCCAAAAAGTCCTCAAACATTTTTCTATGCAAAGTCCACAAGCAGAACATTATTTGGAGATATTAACATCGCTATCGAGCGTTATAAAAAAGCGGCATTCAAAAGAAGCTTCGGGTGGCAGAAGCCGATATGTGTCTAAGATCTTTAGCTTTGACTTTTCAGCCAATACTGATGGTAACTCTGGAGATAGAGAAGACTCAAACTTGCCTCCAGTGATTTCAAATGACAATCACTTGTTCTCGAAAGGGGATGATGGAGCCGCGCAGGACTGGGCTTTCCCGCAGCTGGAGGACAGTGACCTTTATTTGGATTGGGACGTCTTGAACATCTCCCAATGGGACAGCTTTCCATTTTGTTCATGATCAGTCACTCTTCATGTTATTATCGCAATGTAAAGTATTGTACGAGCATTCTGCCTATCTATCATCAAAGCCCTTGCTAAGTTAGAGCCACGAGCTCATCGCCTCATTGACTTTTCGACATGTATCCACGGACGCAGTGAAAGGATAAAAAAGGTAGATAGCTATTGATTCCGGAAAGTGCACATGATTGACGGTTGAGCGGCAAAGGGAAGCGCCTTTATGCGACTCGTTATCATAGTGAGTGGTGCATTACCCGACGGTAGTACATCCGCACCCGCAGGCCGCCATCACAGCGTACTCCTGTATTGATGGATGCTGGCATCCCTGTCAGAACGGCGGGGTCTGCAATTGACACCAAGTGGGATAGGTGTGCAGATGTTTGATCCGCTTCGGATTGCTTCGCGCCAGGTAACCTCGTCCCGCATGTAGGTTTCAAATTTGGAGTGTCTTCATATACGGTAGGATTCGCTTCCAAAATCGGATCTAGATGAATAGGGCGTGTATAATTTGTCAACCGCGAACATTTTGGATCATTTCTTTAGCATATACTTCCTCATACTCCCAAGCTGCACGTTCAACCACCTTACCGCTGTGGTCCCCGACAGAAATACACACAATATGCCCGGGTGGAAGCATCTCAGTGTCGGTGTGATTGGCGGTGGCATTGGTGGCATGTCTGCAGCCATTGCTCTTCGCCGCGCTGGTCACGATGTGACTATCTACGAAAAATCAGACTTCGCTGGCGAGGTTGGTGCCTCTGTTTCTTGTGCAGCAAATGGAACTCGTTGGTTGCATGAATGGGACGTCGATGTCGCTAAAGGAGACCCTGTCGTCCTGAAAAAACTCATCAACCGTGATTGGAAAACGGGTGAGCCTGTTAGTGTCTACAACCTTGATGATTATGAGGAACGATGGGGCTATGTCTACAATATGTTCCATCGCCAATACATGCATGCCATGTTGAAAGACTCTGCAATGGGAGAAGGAAAAGGCACCCCTGCGAAGTTGAAAGTAAATCATAAAGTAAGTTCAACCATATGATAGGCATCAAAAGAAATTCTAATTTGTGCGCATTCAAGTGCTCTGAAATAGACATACCAGATGGAACAATCATATTTGAAAACGGAAATATGGCTAAGCATGACCTGATTGTCGGTGCGGATGGCATTGGTTCTGCAGTTAGAGGTATCATTGGGATAAAAGTCGACAAAAAGCCAGCAGACTCAAGCTGTCTGCACTGTAACGTCATGACTGAAGATGCCGTGAAGGCTGGCCTTGTCGACTATTCGAAAGACAGCGCCCTAGAATATTGGGGTGGTCAAGAGGGCAAATGGGATAAGATTGTGCTATCACCATGTAATGGGGGCAAGCTCTTGTCTTACTACTGCTTCTTCCCACGGGAGCAAGGCGATTATACAAACCAGTCTTGGGGATGCGAGAGCAGGCCTGTCGAGGAGCTGTTGAAGCCATATCCTGAGCTTGATCGCCAAGTATTCAAACACCTTGCTATTGGCAAAGAGATCCAACCTTGGCGCCTGTGGGTTCATCAGCCTTATCCTTACATCCATAAGGCTAACGTCTGCCTACTTGGTGATGCTGGGCACCCTATGATGCCTCATCAAAGTCAGGGTGCATGCATGGCCATTGAAGATGCAGCAGCACTCGGTATTCTGTTTAGCAAGGGTTACTTCAATGGCGACATAGCTCAGACACTTGAGGTTTATGACGAAGTCCGTTTGCCACGGGCTACTCGCGTGCAATCGGCTGCAGCTAAAGCTGCTTACAATATCAATGAGCGAATTGGTTTCTCTGTCAACAAAGACTGTCCAACCTATAAGGTGGAAAACCAGAACGAGGTTTTGACCATCGAAGAGATGAATGCGTTAGTGAACCCCCTTTTTTCGTCGAATTTGGCCACTAACATTATTCCCAGTTACGATATGTACAAGGACATTGAAGAAAAACTAGTAAAGAAACAAGGAAAAAAGTACTTAGATCAGTTTATCTGTGGTCTTCCAATTGGACTGGAGCTACCTAACGGTATTACTATCGGCGCCTAAGGACTGATCAGTTTGTATGCTTAGCGTCTTCAATGGTATATTTTGTTTAAGGCTTTGGATTTGAAAGTTTGCCTCGTAGATACCACCGGTACATGGAGGCCTGCCTGCTATCATATATTGTGGACTAACTACGGTCAGTAACAATTCTTCCGCCTATCATGGTATTTCACATGTGTTCTCCCACGCCTTTTAATCTTTTCCCCCAAGGAAATACTATGCCTTATTTCTATGGTCAAACTTACATTATCTGCATACCCTACAGACTTTTTAGGTATAATCGCGAATGTAGTATTATTCGTAGACATTTGGATATGCTTCTTCATATATACTATATCAAAGATCTCATGAACTTACAACAGAGCTGAAGATCAAGTCCTAGGAGTCAAAAGGTCCTCTACTTATATAGAGACCCGGGTAACTGCTAGTAGAAAGGCTGGCAATGTGTTATTAGTTGTGCCTTACCTTGATAGTCGACTTAGTTACATATCTCCTCTATAATTCCTTAGTATCCCTTATAGCGACTCCCAGCTGACCAAAACAAAGTACGAAATAATATTAGAATCAAGTTTCGCACACAAGTGCTGTCATTCCAGGAAGGATGCATGCTTGTCTTCTGACTTCCGGCGGTTTCAGATCTTACATCAAAAGAGGCTCTGTCGGTAAAAGGTAATATCGATCATATGCACCCCGCTTCTCGAACTCAAAAAAGCGCGATGATCGGATCGCCAGTGAGTCGCGTGCCCCGAGGAATTCGCGGGGGTAGGGTTCATATCCGCCAGCGACGCAGGATAGTTCTGTGTTATCCGCAAAGAAGTTCGTAATACGGTGCCTTATCCGCTATGCTAGCACACTTCCCCAACATTACCCCATGAGATGATGATTGGGAAGTGCAGATGACCATAATCAAAACTCGCTAAATATATAGAATAAGTCGACGCGCAGTACAATTGTCACACTACATACATCCGTTGGTATACTTCTCTTCGTTATTATATCATCCACCGTCAATCATGCTCGGAAAGGTTGCCCTCGAAGAAGCTTTTGCCCTTCCTCGATTCAAGGAGCGTACACGATGGTGGGCAGGCCTTTTTGCGGTGGATGCAGACAAGCACGCCGCTGAAATTAACGACATCGTTGAGCAGCGCATCAAATACATGAATGAACATGGTGTCGGTTATACCATTCTCTCTTACACAGCACCCGGTGTGCAAGATGTATGGGATCCTAAAGAAGCCCAATCACTAGCAGCTGAAGTCAACGATTACATTGCGGAGGCAATCAAGAACCATCCTGATCGTCTTGGTGCTTTTGCGTAAGCAGCTCTCAATATTCTAGAATGAAAGAATACCGCTAAACTTTTATCTTAGTACTTTATCAATGCACGACCCCAAGGAGGCAGCTGAAGAGCTGCGCCGATGTGTGACCAAATATGGATTCAAGGGTGCATTGGTTAACGATACACAACGGGCAGGACCTGATGGCGATGACATGATATTTTACGATGGTCTTGAGTGGGATGTATTCTGGTCAACAGTGACAGAGCTGGATGTTCCATTCTATTTACATCCCCGCAATCCTACCGGTAGTATCCATGACAAGCTATGGGCGAAGCGGAAGTGGCTTATTGGCCCTCCTCTGAGCTTTGCTCAAGGCGTCAGTCTTCACGTTCTTGGTATGGTGACCAACGGCGTTTTCGATAGACACCCAAAGCTGCAGATTGTCCTCGGCCACCTAGGAGAACACATTCCATTTGACATGTGGCGCATCAACCATTGGTTCGAAGATGTGAAGAAGCCACTTGGGCTTTCTTGCAAATTAACCATCCGGGAATATTTCCAGCGCAATTTGTGGATAACTACCAGCGGACACTTCTCAACTTCGACACTTCAATTTTGCCTAACTGAGGTTGGTGCTGATCGGATTCTCTTTTCTATTGACTATCCGTTCGAGTCGTTCTCTGATGCTTGCACCTGGTTTGACGCATTGGCTATCAATGCCACTGATAAAAGGAAGATTGCAAAGGATAACGCAAAGCAACTCTTTAAGTTGCCAAAGTTCTACCAAAGCGAAGAATGACTGTAGCGGCCATCGGATAATGTGTCGCATATGATGAAAGGATTTTTCAGCCTTATATGAAAATGAAAAGGATAAGTTTATCGAGTGAATGATTCAGAAGTATTTTCATAATTTCTATCTTCTTTGATCTAATCCCTTTACTCGAGTTCTATGGTGTAGCTAGGCAATATTCACAAATCTTCTGGTTATACTCGTACACATGACAAGTCGGGTCTGTCATTATGCTACTTTGTTCAACACGTACAATCACTATGTTCACCAATCACACCTATAAAACTTTATTCAATATCTTCTGGTGTCATAAATATAATCGTTCCACTTCAGATAAACGTCCCATATGTGACTGAAAAATCTGAACATAGATGCGGATGTGTTAACAGCATACGTGATTACCCGAAATTTAAACTCCACCTGAAGGATCACAGGATTTACTTCAGTTTTTATAATACCCGACAGGCATATTTTTGAGGGGACTTCTATACGGAAGGTACACTGCAGGACATCTTGCCGGAAATCTCGCGTGGAATTGCAGGGGAACGAAGCTAATAAGAGAGAGTGAAGACAATACCTTTCTAGAAGCCATGTTTCTCTAAACCCATGAATATATCAGAACAGTGTCTACGGAGTTAGCAGCAACTTATACGCTCGTTGTAACTACCCACTGCTGCTCCGGAACCTATTTGATATATCGGATAAAGCACCTGCACTATTCTTAGGTGAAGAAGAAATCCACAGCCTTTGTTCCCGAGAAAAAAATCGGTTGTTCAGAGAATCTTGTATGAAAATATGAGAATTTTCCAAGCAATATATTCCACAATTGCAGAAAATCTCCCTTCAGCTTATACTGGCTTGCATTTGGCTTACGTTGGCTCATGTGTTATGCTCTTGGTACTACAGCCGTCTTGAGCTATCTGTATTACATGACTGAATAAAGCGGCAAGACACCTGTCCTGTTCCCGTTCCAGGATGGAAATGGTATTTTCCGCGCTGTATTCTCGCCGCAAAGTAAAAGCTAATGCGGGGAACGACATCCAGGTAGAACGGCCCTAGTGGAAAGTAGTCAGGCCGCTTCGATGATATTGCTACTGAGATGTTTATAGTCCAATCAGATTCCCTGGCTGCAGATGCAATGTAGATCGATCAGCTGAGCAGTGCATGCATGCAATTATTCTTTTTGTTTGCTGTACAAGTTTGCTGTACGGGTAACTACCTAAACATAATCTTCTCTCTGACCTCCCCTGACCGCTGCACGATCCCGTCTTTCCACGCGGGAATGGAACCGGAGCCGTTACTGATATTCTACTTGCCAACTAGAGGAGATATTCAGCAAACAATAGCAATCCGAACTAACTAAGATAATCACTATCTTGTTCTATTGAAAACTATTCCCCCGGACCGCTTTTGCCGGTTCCGGCGAACACGTTACACTGCCGCGGGCCGGACGGCTACAACGGAGCGCGCACGGTATCAATCCCATATTGTATCAGGAACACGGAGAAGAGCTTCGCAATGTGGCCGCTTACCCTGGACTATGAGTAAAGTGGAATAGCTAGTGGTGATAACTACGCAGCCCTATACCATAACTAGCCAATAAATCAACCAAGCGTAAGGAGTCCTGTGACGCGGACTTCGGAGTTGAGTTGGGCTTTGACAGTGTAACCGTAAGTATGGAGTTCGAGTAACCACGAGAAATGATTAATCTAAGCCTAGGCTTCGTTTCCGGGAATGCATTCTGTGTTGAACGGGACAGTACTGATGTTTCGGCCGTCTCTATCAGTTTCGACACGTTGTGCATGCATTATGGATGTCTAGAGTACATGTAAACATGTTGATACGTATACTTCAGCAGCATCATGTATTCCTGATTTGTTCTTGCTTCTGTTTCTGGTGTCAGCAATGGTAACTCTACATCAAACCGATGTATCATATTTCTCTGTAGAATATCATAATACAGTGTTCTAGAGCATCGTTTCATTGTCGCCTGGACTGGTCAACTACCCCAGCTCATCCCAGCCCCTTATTATGATTGAATTCACCAAAGCGGCCAAGGAACCAGGAACATCGCCAAGAAAGGGAAGCGCATGTTCCGTCTTCCGACCAATACGGCCTAGTAAGTAATATTGTCGAATACCGCCTCGTACCAGCTCCGATGTCCGAGCAGGCAGCGAGGTTTCTGTTTGCTAAGGAGAGGCGCAGCACAACAATTACAAGTTGTTATTATGATTCGTATCAAGAAGGTTAAGTACGGAGTACAGTAAGGGACAATAGAATGGTAGTGAAAAAGCCACAGAGAGAGATCGTTACTATGAGCTAAGATCGGTAATCGGAATCTCATAACTCCACGGAGTAACGGTGGCTTTACTGTAATGATAGTCCTGGAGAGATAGTTAACTATTTTTTTTTCTGACATAAGACGGCCCGCATCTGGGGAAAGAAGGAAATGAAAGAAATGAAAGAAAGAAGGACATTTAAGGGGCCGTCATGATCCTCGACAAGGATAATTAACTACCATATTCCTTCGGAAACTTTTCGAGGAGTTTTCCAGAACATGTACTCCGTTCTCCGTACTCTGGTCCCCCAACTCAAATCTGAAACTGTGGGTTCAAGATTTACAAAGTAACAACTAGAGTATGCACAGCCTCTAGTCTAGAGCAAAATCTCCTCCGCTGCGCGTACGAAAAGTACCATACCGCAAGTACCGCGTGTCTCGTGATGCCATCTAACTCTGGTACAGCCTCAAGCCCCTTTATTCGAGGTAATATTGAAATAATTCTGGTATTGAGTAATCATATCGAAAAGTCGACTAGTGAAATAATTAACGAGACCCTGAATTATTAATCTTCAACCGAGCCAACTAGTCGACACGCCCTTCTGGATATTGAACGGGAGGTTGGTAATATGTATTACCAATCAATCTGCGAATTCTCGCGCTGCACGCTGCTTACTTTTTTTTTATTCTTCTGCTTCCCGTCCAGTTTGGAATCTAGAGCACACCGCCGATGAGAGTGGGGATCCCTGAAGCGAAAAGATTTGATAGTGGACCTGACGATTCGTCCGACCACCATGAAGTATTAATACAGGTGTAAAAAATGTATTTTTCGGCCGTCAAGTATCTGGTCATTAACTATTCAAGACGCTTTTCTCAAGCTGGCGTAAATTCGGATATGCGGGTCTACGGGTATACGGGCGGAGATAAACTTGGCACCTGCGGCGATAACATTTTCGATCTGCACTATTGCCGAGTTGGAATATTACTACTATGTGAGGTTCCCACGGCTTGAAGTTTGTGTGGCTGCATGTAGCTCAAGAGAAATTTCTGGTTTCGTTCTCGTCTAGTCATCTAGATACAAGTCCAGACTCACGGAATGGTGGCCCGTCAGGATGGGTAGAGTCTGGGAAATAATGAAGAGACTGATCGGCCATATGCATTCATTAAACGCTGATTCAGCGGATGTGCGCACTGCCAAGACGGATCGCTCAGCTTTCCGGGCCGCAAAGCACCACCAATCGCCCATTTAACCGAACGCCCAAATCGGTAAGCTCTTTGGAGCTTGTAGCCGCGGTCAATAGCCGCGGACCGTCAGGTCTCTGTAAGAAGCAAACGTTTAATGCTTCCAGGCCCGGTACAAGTTCTTAGCTCCCCAGATTTGTCCCTTCTTGAGAGTCACCATGGGCTTCCACTCGGGGTGGTTGGCTGCGTCAATGAAGCGGCTAGGCTCGACACAGAACCCAGCGCCCGGACCGCGGGCGGGAACACCCTCGGACGCGGCGACGTCGACAGTGCCGCCAGTGTAGAACTGGAACGCGGGCTCTGTGCTCTCGATCTCCAGGCGTAGTCCTGTGTTCGGGTGGCTGAATTGCGCCAAACGTCTCAGCGGACGTCCACGGGTGTCGAGAGGAACGTTGGACGGGTCAGTGTCCATCACGAAACAGTTGTCAATAGCGGGCTCCGTTGCTTGCAGATCGAAGGGTTCCGTGACGTTGACAGGATCATACTTCTCGATTGTCCCCGTGGGGATAAGCGTGGAGTCGACTGGAAGGTACTTATCCGTGAACAACTGGGCGCGGGTGCCAGCAATGGTCGGGCCGTCTGAGATGTTGAAGTAACTATACTTCCATGTCAGCAATCTCGTTTACCGACAATACTTTTGCTAAGATCTACAGACCTGTGGTTGGTAACGCTGACAGCAGTCTCCTCACACTCGTCACCGACAAACTCGACCTCATACTCCACCACGAGAACGGTCTTCGGTGTAGGCGTGTCGACCTCTTCCTTGCTGGCCATATACCACACTCTCAATTCGACCGTTCCGGGGTAGCCTTCCTCGCCGTCCTTGCTGAGGTACTTGAAGAAGAGGGCCTCCTTGCCATTGCGGTTCACAGCCTTGGGGCCTTCGAAGAGCTTCTTGTCCCATCCGACCTCACCGCCGTGCAACGCATTCGGTCCATTGTTCTTGGCAAGACTGTATGTCTTTCCATTGAGGTCTTTGAGCAGTCCGTCCTTCAGCCTGTTGCACGTACGGCCGATGGTCGCGCCAAAGTACGGGTTCTTGACCTCGAGGTACTGTTTCTGCGTGGGGAAGCCTTGGACGATGTTGTGGCCGGCCACGCGGAATTCCTGGATGATGCCTCCGAGGGGCAGGAAGGTGAAAGCAGATTCTTGAGGGTCAGGCATTGTGCAGGTCAATTAGATCGCTGCTGTGACTACTGGAGATGAAGCTGAGGCTGGAGAAGCAATATCGAACGAGATGACGTCGTGAGTGAATAACCCCGCAACGCAGCACGTCAGTGTTATCTCGAGGGACCAGGGGATGAAGATGAAATTCCTGAATGATAGAGAGGAGAATTGGCTTCTTTAGATGTGAAGCTGTTCACCGCAGCCCTACTGTAGAGTCGGTTAAATTCTGAAACTTGTAGAAATCTGTCCATATCAACCGCGGGGTTGCCATTGTTATTGTCCTGGCTTCTGATTAGGCTAAACTGAACCCCGTACTGCTTCCCCGCCTTGACGCCTGGTTTCTGAGGCATCAATCGACTAGTAAACAACTGTGTTCAGCTTCACAATCAGCACAACAACCATCATGGCCATGAATATCTGCTTCTCCAGCTGAAGTGATCAATCCTTCCTAGGATTCGACAAGATATTAGACCACGGCTCCCACACCCCCCTGGACGAGCAAAATGCGCCACTGAAGAAGTAAACCGTCTTCGTCGACGGACGTACGATCTCCTGAGGACAGAATCATCGTATGACGAGCATCTGATGAGCAATAACATATGCGCCCGAGTCTGCCTATTTATTATGCTGCAGCGATCCCTGCTATTCCCCTATATTATAAACCCCGAGCCGGGGAAAGGCGAGCATAATGGGCTGATCTCGGGGTATGAATACAGCGTACAATGCATAGTCCATCATGTTATCAGGAAGATACAGTTTCGAAAACAAAAATTAAGAAAGTAACGCGAGGAGATGATCTCCAAGTTGCATTCTGCTAAATCGAGTCCTTTGGCCACCCTGTGCGGAGAAGATATCCTGGTGCCACTTATTATTCTGATTCAGTTAATTTAGCGGGCGACGCGCAAAAAGCGGCACCTGATTTTGCCGCCGGTCCATTCTGCCGTTTACGGACGAAAAACAACCTTCTCCCCGTTCTCACCTTGCAGTGCGATATTTATCGTAATATTTGTCGTATAATGTGATAGTCTAGAGTTTCCCTCATTTTTACCACTCTTGTCGTTCGATCTCGCACTCGTGCAAGTCCTAATACATACATACACAGGTTCTTCATACAGAGTATGTACTCCGTACTTCAAGTACTAACTACGGCCGATAGCAGCAACGTCGTTAGCCGTACTGACCAGCCCGCGTTCTCTCAGCCTAGACTGATAGTCTAAGCTTTCGGGCGATTACTTATGCACTCGTGCCATGTTATGAACCTTGCAATGTTGTACTCTAGCGACCAGACCGGTAATCATCTGCTGTAGGTCAATATCCATCCTTAGAGTTTGTGGCATATGTAACCCGCTCGTCGGAGATCGAAATCGGTCTGATGACGCTAAGATTTTTATTTTAGATCGACTTTCAACCTCTAACTACTCCGTATACGGAACGTTTTTCTTATATTGCCATACTAACTACGGAGTACTTTTTTCAAGGATCATGGGACTGTTCGATTCTGCAGCGATAACAGATAGAGCTAGCTATATAGCTATGGTAACTCTCAAAGCGTGCGCCAACTAGTTCATCCCCAACTCTTACTTTATCACTCAGTACCATAGAATCATAGTAATAACGGCACGTATATCAGTACCCAAATCAACACCTCCCCCACGAGCAGAAGACTACAAAAGAGGGAAACGACCCGTATTTCGA
>JAPVCB010000021.1:480517-590641 GCA_029606185.1 Paecilomyces formosus | reverse complement strand
TTTTTTTTTTTTTCTTCCCTTCCCTTCAACCCTTAAGACTACAGTAATTAGTGTGGACGGACGATCGGCACATCGGGATTCGGACTCGGATGTAAAGGTAAAAAGCGCGCAACGAGGAAAGTTACACACTAACCATTCATGGTAAGTAGTATTACACGGAGCAGAATTAGCAAACTAACAATCAACTGGTACACACTGAGTAAGTTAAGTAACGTTAAGAAACGTTAAGTATGACTGATCATGGTATGACACTGAGTCGGCGTCGGTATTGACCCGCATCCGCGTCCGCAACCGCAACCGCAACTCTGGGATGGACTCCGGCTACTTTTTTGATTTTGATTTTGATTTTCGATGCTCCGAGCTGAACGGAGCTGAGTTGAGCTGAGCTATCCCTTGATGTCCTCAACAATACAATGCAGATGGTAGAGTGTATACAAGAAATAGCTCACGCCATGACTCTAATACAGTCATATGGAACCATTTTTATTGAGCTCGAATGCGGAAACCCTATGGTATACCTAATCGGCCGAGAGTAGTTCGTTAACTAGCTAGTTTAACTATTCATCAATTACATCATTCATCGTTATTGCTTCTTCCCCGTTCTATTCTCGATTCTCTCTCTTGGACAGGAGATAGAGACAATAAAGAAGAGACTTTTCATTTGATGATAATATCACACAGTCATGATGGAAATGACAAAAAAAAAGGCTTTTCCTTACGGAGTACTGTTAGTTACTTTTCTCTTTCTTTTCCGTTGCGGGTCTTTTCGCTCTGATCGATCGGCTCCGACAAAAAGCTTGGCTCTGTCCGATCCCAGACAACGTAAACCTTCAAGAGCTGTGTAATGATCAACTAACAGACAAACTAAACTAAGCTAACTAGGTGAACTGGATTAAAGCTAGGTGCTGGGTTACGTGACGTATATGGAATACCTAGTTAATGATTAAGCTTGATTTTTTTGAGTCATCTATACGTCGAAAACTTAGTTGACGCTGGAATAGCATCTACATACCATGTCTGTGCGAAGCATAAATAAAGAAGATAATTGATCGCTTTCTATGGCCATTACGGTCAGAAAATGTGGTGTGAAGGTAGTAAATGTGGTAATGATAATGTGTTGCATGTATGCGAAGGTTAAACCCAGATCCTAGCAGTATGATGATGATAACTCCCATTACACTGGCATGCCCCCAATCCAAAAGAAAAACCCCGTCCCGAGTCCGAGTCCGAGTCCGAGCATCAGGCCGTGGCGCGGCCTTCTTTTCCAGAACGCCTGAAAACACCAATAGATTGATTCATAAGTCACTCCCGAAATAACGAATGGATGGCCGGTGACTTCAACCGAAAAGTTCCCCCAAAAGACTGTACATAGAAAAAAAAAGCTCCCGAACCCGCAGTATTAGAACAGACTAGACTCGCGTCGAGCGAGAAGAATTAACTCGAGTACATGTATTGCTACTGATACATGTCATGACGTCGTAGGCGCTAAAGGAATGAAAGCAGACAAGAGGGCGTCACAGAACGGGTCTAGATGGAAGTGATCTCCGTCGGGTTCGGATTCAGGAACTGATTGAAGTCGTCGTAATCGTTCTTCGTGTCCATGAACGCTGTCGTGGGCATGCAGTTGAGGGGCATCTGGCGGTTGAACATGGGCGATGACACCTCGTCAAACGGCAGACCGCTGTAGTCGGTCGAACTCATCAGATCCATGTCGTCAAAGGGGCCGAAGCTGTTTTGCGACCATTGTTGCGAACCCTGCAGAGCGAGCGGGTTGACGACGCCCTGCATCGATAGGGGCGCCGAAAAGGGCGTGTTATTCTGGGGCATCGGCTCTGGTTTGGCGGACAACGGCAGTGATCGCGACGAAGGGCTGTAGTTGGGTGGTGTGGGCGGCAGCTGATGTCGCGCGAAGGTGTTCTCTGGGAATCGCGACTGTGTAACGGGCGAGTGCGCGCTCTCGGAGCTGCCGTCTGACGACTCCTGGCGCTGCATGTGGCCAGCGTTCTGTTGCCATAGCTCCTGCTGCAGGACTTCTGTGTTCTCCTCAAAGTGCTCTCCTTTCGTGTGATCCAGGGCGCCCAGCGCGGTAAGCATGTCGTGTGTGAGTGGGTGTCCGTTGGCCTCGACCTTCAATGGCTCTCCAGGCCAGCCTTCGCCCTCATGCGTTCGTCGATAGAGTTCTTGGAGACCGTATACGAGCCAGGCCTGTTGCTGCTCCAGCATCTCGACGTATCTTGAAGTATATCAGTATAAGGAGATTCTCTTGTCTGGGACCTCGAGTGGAACGCACCCCTTGGGATACACCTTGTCGTGGGCCTTCTTCCGCTCACCAAACACACAGATGGCATTGTCTGCTCGACACCGGCCGCATGGGTTGGCGCCATCACACTGCAATTGTCAGCGAATTGGTTTACAATACGCGCGGACAGTACTATAAAAACATCATGCATACCTTTGACTTCTTCAATCGACATCGATCACACGCCTTACACACCCTCTTTCGGACGTTGCCGTCCGTATGGGAGTTGTTATCTGACGGTGGTGTGGACTGTCGGGCAGTCATTGTGTGTATGTATGCAGTGAGTTGTTGTTTAGACCCGAGTACGGTCCACGTATGGGTTGATATCTATATGGAAGAATGGTCGCAAACAAAGGGCCTTGCTTCCAGGATGTGTTGACGGGTGGTCAATGATATAGTATAATAATAATAGTAATATTAGACAACAACAGTCAATGGCATCCACCCAAGAGGAATGGAATGGATCGATCGATAGACAGGAGGACAGGTAGGATCAGGATCCGGATCTGCAACCGACGTATGTATGTGCTAGCCAGAAGGCCTTTTTTCGAAACAGCAAAAACAGCTCAGATGCTTTTCCAGGTCCCTTGGGTACGTGGAACTGGAGGGAGGGCGGTTGCTTTAGTACTAAACGGCCTGTCGTTGACGACAGCCACACATCAGAGCAGGTAAGCAGCCCGATCGCCTTTTTCTGATCACAGGGACATGGAAGGCCGAAGTGGACGGTGGAACCGTTGGAATCAATGCTTCCGGCACCGACAGGACTAAGTCCCGAGTAAGTAATACGAGAGACTGCTCCAGGAGTAGCAGTAACTTTCCTGACTGCTCGATCCAGACATGGCGGCGCTAGTTGGACTAGATGAGAGCTGTGGACGGCTCACGGAAGATGCGATGCGTTCTTTTTGCGAGCTTGCCTGGGTCGGCGACTCGGCGAAGCGACGGACCTGCGAGGGCCGAGCGTAACGCCGGGGCTGCTGACCGTACGTGACGGCCGTCGATCGTCCGGACACGGTAATTTACCGCGTGTATTTTACTTTCTTTTCTCTGACTCTGGATTCGGTATCATAATCTGATTCACCATCGGAGAGTTCTCAGAGTTCAGAGTTCATCCAGGGTCGGTCGGCCAGGGGTTGCGCCGCTGCTTTCCACGGGATCACCCACGTTGCTCAGTCGCTGGGGAATCATTATCGGGAGATGCACAGGATCATTAGGCTCTGGTTGTAGAGCATCTTACTCGATCAGTAATTCTCTTGCAGCAATCATCCATCAGATGTCAATAGCTTCCATCAATATTAAAATACAGCGAGGATCACTGCTGCATGTTGCCGTCTGTAATGATATCAAACACGTCCGGTCACGGTCCTGTAACGGGGATGATTCTTTCTGCTGTCACAAACAACCATACCGTACAATACCAGACGCCCTGCACAAAACACTGCATTAGACGGGTGTCGTGCACAAGGAAGTGGTTCTCGGCAAGGCTGCCGACCCAGAAGATCAGTGAAGCGACTAGACCAGCAAACTAACTCTGTTCATCCTCTTTCGTTAATTATTATTCATTATTCATGTTGCCCAGTCCAGCTATTCGGTACGGCAGCCCGTGCTGGCCTATCATCTGGAATGCCTCCGCTGACTCAGGAAACACACAGTGGAACAGAATGCAAGAAAAGAAAAACAATCGGATGCGACGAGCAACTCCGAGGAGCAGAGATCAAACAAGATCTTTCTGCTGCTTTCTTCTTTCGTTCGATCAGAATAGATCCCCGACTGCGAATCTCTCCATCCAATGATTCTATCTCGACATATCTTCCCTGACAGGGTCCCTCGATATCAATGACGTGGTCGTACATTCTCTTTCTCTCTCACAAAATCAACTTGCCCAAGCATGGACTGATGGTCCATCCTGTCATGTCACCCCATGCCTCGATTACCTATCTGAAATACCCTAATCCAGAGTCTAGCCATGATTCATACTTTTTTCTTTTTTTCTCTTTAGTCTTCTGAATAACATAGTATTAGCTACCACGCGGGATCCTCCTCCTCTCGCCTCTCATTCGCGTAGACATTATACTATCAGATCAGACAAAGTTGCACGATGATCTGCGCGTCTAACAGCCCATGCGATTTGACTTCATCGTTGCGCCACCCTGACCACACTGCCCTGTTCCTCTTCCTCTCTGGTCGAACTACTCAGACGCCCAGCCGAACCAGTCAGAAAGAACCGTGGTCCCGGGGCGCGACACAGCACGTTCGCAACCACCCCCCTTCTTCCCAGTACGAATGATGGCCGGTCTAGACTTGTCGCCGTGTCCCGAAACGGTCAAACGGTCGTTCCATGCAGGATCTCGAAGCGATTATTATTACTGCTGTCATGGGTTGGTCAGATAGACGCTGCTTACTCTACGATGCGTAACCGGATGCGGATGCGGATTCTGATTCGGAGCGGATGCGGCATCGCAATGAGAATACAATGGCTGCTTCTCCAGCACGATGACAGCCGCGATCGATTGGCTCTTTTTGAATATTTCCCTTTCGATCGATACGTTTACAGTGTAGAGTAGCTGTCTAGAAGTCGATCCCTAGTTGACAGCAACAGTAAGTACCTAATTATTACTCCATCCTACTCTGCGTACGATAGCCTACTTCGATGTCGCAATCGCGTCGCGTCACAGCTTGCGAAAAGAAAAGAACGAACAGGATACTCTAATCTCTGTTCGTTGGAGCTCGACCCCGATGTCCAAACCCATGGCGTCAATGTTAAAGTAACCCCCGAACTGATTACAAAACCGTCCGATTTGCCCGACAGAAGCTCGGAGATTTCGGCCCAAAAGCAAGCAAGATAGCTAAGTTATCTTGATTTCAACGTCGATTCTCTTCTGGAACCGTCAACGAAGTCCTGAATTGTATTTTAGATTGTAATACACTAACTAGACTACACAAGTAAGCAGACAGGTAATTACTCAAAGGGGAAGAAAGATCAGGATACTCGACACAGTCAACTTTGGATCAGTCGGTGGTAAGTACCATAGCGCCGATTGTCGATCCCCGTTCAACGACTGGTCTCGAGTACCTAAGTAAGCGCGTCATGACAGCTTGTCAGTCCATGTAGTTGCTCCACATCAGCCTGGCCTTTGCTAGATTATGGTACAGAGTACCATCCTAGGTACTTGGCTATCTGGGAAATCCCAACACGAGGACATACGACATCATTATCATCATCACCTTTTCATGACTCGAGCGCTGTCTGTGTTTCTTCTGTATAATAATTTCGTACAGAACCATCGTAACAAACCGTCAAGACGTGTTTGAAAGAATACGCGTTTTAACGTAGAGAAGAGACGTGATGACCTCACTACCGTTTTCATTCATCCATCAATGAATGGATGGACAATTCAAGCAAAATACCCGACGCACGCTATATTCAGTAATAGTGATTAGCGATCGACTATCGACTCATCTACAGAGCTGACATAGGCTGGTTTGAATCGAGTCAGAGTAGCTAGCTAGCTTCTTTCTGTGGCGAGTAAATCCAATCCACGTCGAACTGTGCCTTCCATCCGATTAACTAACCATACATCTATCCCGAGTTATCTAGAAAAAGCCGCATGGATGGCCGAAGGAGGATTCACTAGGGTAGTACAGAACTAATTACTACTTCTCTAGATCGGAAATAACTCGACATCACAATGATAATAGTACCTAAAGCAGTAGCAACAATAACTAGTATACCTAAACGTAGTTACAGTACCCCAAATGGGCACAAGTCAAGTAATTATTACAGACACCGACAACCCCCGAACAAGCGCCGAGAAACGGTCCCCGCAAAAGAGTTTTCCGCATTCAAATCACATAACTTAATTCCACTCACTACTCCTTCATCTTACTCCATCAGGCTATATTCTCTCTGGTCCCTCGTATTCAGTCTTCGCGCTTACCTCACCATCGGTAACGACCCAAGTCCCCAGTTCCCTAGCTAGCTATCTCATTTTCGGCACGCGGGTAGCTAACTAGTAATACTAGTACCTTGTACCTTGCACAAGCTGATAGTTAACATCATCTTCTCTGACAGACAGACAAGCCACATCAGTCATAGACTTGTCGGTATGCGCCATACTCTATGTGGTACTATTTCTCGAAAGGGAAAGAGTATTCTACGAATCGTGGAGGATTTGTTCCTGTCACTGACCGCACACTCGTTCCCAATTCATATTGACGTTCACGAAAAATAGATCTGCACTTAGTTATCATTCTCTCCCTTTTCGAGCTCGATCATCATACTCTCTCTGGTCGAGAATGTATAACATCACATTCGCCACATTAGGAAAGAGTATCAAGCTGGCCCGCTTGCTTCCCACGGTTACATACGAGCTAGGGACTGTCATATTCGAGAATTTGAAATGCACAATGAGATGAGACGAGTAAGATAGTCTTGACGATATCGACTTAATGGTGTATCGTAGAGTATATCCTGTACCTGTGTAATGTGTAATGCTGCTTCACGGAGTTTAACTTATGCAGGAACTCGTAGAAGTAATCGCGAAAGCTAGACTTGAATTACACTCTGAGGGAGCAGATACAAGGATGTTGCTTGTGCAATTCTTAACATTGAAATTGAAGCATAAACAATATACCATATCTTATCCATCGTAACTTTAAATCACACGTAATTGCCATCACACCCCGCAAGTTGCAACTATGCCACGGATATCATAGCATACCTTAACACCAGTTTCAGTGAACATGAAGAGGGCAATACGGAAGCCATCTATAATACAACAAAGAACAAAGCCCGAACTCATGATAGACTGATCGCAAAAGAGCCCGTGCATCTGAAACCATAAAATGCTGGACGAGAATAAAAAAAACTCGCTCGAGGGATATATATATATATATATGGAAAATCAAATCTGATACAGATATCGTAACCCGAAACCCCTTAGGATGAACACATAAAAGCCATAAGCATCCAGGTGAAAACCAGTCTAAACCTCAATATCGACGCATATGCCGGTACCTTCAGACTCGCTGTGGTCATCGCTCCCGTGGCGGATATCCTCGTAGTCTTCGTCTTCATCCAGAATCCTCGGGCGCGGTGTGATTTCACGACGGGTCCTACTGCGAGTCGAACTGCGAGTTCGACGGATGTCCTCTTCGGAAGACCCACGGGCCCGTGAGACTTCTCTGCGCATCCGTTCTTTCTCCAGACGTGCTCGAAGCTCTTCGTTCTCTGCGTTGCGCTCTTCAAGCCGCTTGCGGGCTCCGTCACGGTCTAGCAGACGTGCCTCTCTTTCCGCCTTGAGCCTGCGCTCCAGCTCGCGCAGTCTTTGAATCCATTTCTCCTGACCAGGCTCGCTCAGCCCCTGACTGTGGCCACTAGAGTTATTGGTCAATGTTGTAGCCGAGGAATAGTTCGACGGCTGTGGGATGCCTGTTGAACTCCTAGCTAGAGCCCTGTCGGACCGCGGCGGTGCAAGAGTCTCAACGTCATTAGTCGAATAATGGCGGACCAACGAGGACTGCGGATGGTGTCTGCTGGTGTCGCGAGGGCTGGATCGGTCCGAGCCTTGTCCTGCTCCGGCAGTCGTAGCGACGGCTGCAGCGGATGTTGATGTACGGGACTTGGAGTGCGACTGAAGCAGATTGAGCTCTGCCTTGAGCAGTCGGTTCTCGCCTCGCAGCTTAGATACCTCAGGAGAAGCGCTTCCTGAATTAGATCTTTGGTGCTGACGACTGCGCATACCCCTGACCGATTCCTCCATCCGCTCCAGTCTCTTCATCTTCTGGACAAAATTGTGCTCAAGGGTCTGATACTGCTTCGTGAGATCACGGTCGATGAACTTGATGCGGTTCTTGAATCCAGCAATGTTGACCTCGAGTGTCTTGGCGGCCATGAGCAGGTTCTTGCTGAATCCGGGCCAGAAGAGGATGTTGCCAATCACCTCCTGGCTAGGGAGGTTGCCATTGATCAGGCTGTGAGAATGCGACCAGTCGGGGCCACACATCGTAGAGAGCTGTTTCCACAAAGTCAAGAACACGGAGTTTCGCTCATTCAATTGTTCCTTGAACGAATGCTCAAGGGCAGCAAAGCGTTTGCGATCCTGGCTCCTAGCTGCTTCAAGCTCTGAGATCCGCGAATTGTTCTGCGATATCGTGCGCGAAGCCTGCTGGTGAGACTTGAGGGATTGCTCCCAGGAATGCTTGTCAGCACGACGAGCGTGTCGCTCACGCTCGAGAAGGTCCGCAAGCTTGCGCGATTCGAGTCCTTGGCTTTCCAAGAGAGCATCGCGGTGTTTGAGGAGCGTCTCCTTCTCGTCGAGCTTCGTCCGGATACTCTCCAGCTCCAAGGTGGTCGAATCAAGCTCCTTCTGCAGCTTGAAGATATTGTTAATCAAGCTCGACCTGGTGCCGTCAAGGTCACCAAGAGCTTCGCGAAGATTATTCTCCAACTCCATGAGACGATCTTTCCACGTGTTGGCCTCGACCTCGCGCGCCGACAGATTCTTCCTGAGCTTCCGAATCTCTTCTCTGGAGGCTGACACCTCCTGGTTCAATTCATTCATCATTCTCTGTACCTCCTGCTTCTCCTTGCTTCCCACCACCTCGCGTTGATGCCTCTCCTCCGCCAAACGCTGCTCGAGCTCCCTGGCCTTGTCCTTCTCGCTGTGCAGACTGATCTGGCATGTCTTCAGCTCGGACTCGAGGTCACTGATCCTGATCTTGTCGCCGTCCTGCTCTTCACGGAGGAAGGCAATCTCGTTCTGGCTCGACTCAATCTGCACAGTCAGTCTCTGCACCTTGTCGTTGGCCTCGAAGAGACCCTTCTCGAGAGACTCTATCTCTCTATTGGAATCATCTAGCTCTCGTTGGACAGCCTTGTACTTCTGGAGATTGTTCTGCGCGTCCTCTTCAAGCCTGATAATACCCTCGCTCGCTGACCGCATCTCAGCTTGCAGAGCGTTCAAGTTCTCCTCCTGGTTTCTCAGCTCGACCTCAAGGCGCTCGCACTCATCAATTCGCTGCTCCAACTCGTCTCCCAAAGCATCCAACTCCTCCTGCGCCTCTGCCCGCAGTTCCTCTAGGTCATTTTCACGCTGTCCTGCAATCTGGTAGGCCTGATCACGCTCCTGCTGGAGAGTTTGGATTTCTTCCTCTGCCTGCTCCATATCGACTTGGTAACCCTTGTCGAGAGCCTCCAGCTCAGCCTCCGCATCATCCAGTTGGGCTCTGATGTTCTGATTTTCGAGTTTCAACGCAGAAACCTGATCACGAAGCTCGCCGTTTTTGATTTCCAGCGTCTCACGATCTGGATCACCTGGAGCATCATTGTCACTAGGGTGCGACGAAGACCTTCCCTGTGCCCTGGACGCAGAGCGCTCAAATATACTGTCTCCAGCAACGGAACGGCCGTCACGGCGCGATCCTAACTTGAGCTCTTCAATCTCCTGATAGAGACGTTCTTTCTCGCGGTTCCGAGAAGTCAGCATCGACGTCTGTGCGCTGACTTCTCTGCGTAGCTCAGCATTTTCCTGCCTCAGCAACTCCAGCTCCGCGAGGGCGTTACTCGTCGAGCCGACACTTCGCTCGATATCGCGTTCAGAGCCCGTAGAATACGAAACGATGGAGCCGGTCCTGGTGCGTCGAAGTGCCCGGCCTGGTCGTCCAGATATCACGTCGGCCTTCATGCGTAGGACTTCATCTCTAAGTCTTCTGTTTTCTTCTTCGGCCTGTTCGCGTGCAGCCGTTTCGGCATCAAGCATATCTTTCCACATGTCCTGGACAACAGGGTCAGCGTCAAAGCGTGTAGTTATAACAAGGTAACTTACTCTTTCCTCTCTAGCACCAGCATCAGAGTCGACCTGCCTGCCTTCGCCCAGAGACTTGACAATCTCCGCCAGTCGTCTCTTCTCACCTTCCCTTGCAATGCTCTCGGATCTGAGTCTCTCAATCTCGAGCTCGTACGTCTCCATTCTTTCTCTAAGGTAAAGGATCTCTTCCTCAGCCGGTGCACGGTTCTCGTCATCAGATACCTCGGGATCATTGTTGGCGACCGAGTCTTTGTCGGAAGATTGCTCCCGGTCCTTCATCTCTTTCTCTAAATCACGAATCCTCCTCCGTAGACTCTGGTTATCTTTCTGTAACTTTAATTTATCGGATTTGAGCTCAACATTCTCAGAGATCATCTCCTTGATGCCCTCCTCGGAGCGTTTATTGAGGGCCTCGTTGAGGAAGTGAATGCGCATCTTCAGGTCAAAGTTCTCTTTAGAGAGCCTGTCGATCGTGCTGCTCTGCTCTTTCAGAGTCATGCTCCTCCCACTTCTTCCAAAAGCAGGCGTAGGGACACCAGGGTGCTTATCCGGCGAGACTCTTCCGGCTTTACTTTCACGGAATTGCTTCACGGCAGTGCTGGGTCGGATATCTTTAGACTCTGCAAAGGCTGTTTCCGGGGGACCGAAGTCTTGAGGAGCAGCCTTGGGCGTCACCGGCTCTGACACCTCATGCTTGGCCTCTTCAACAGAGGATCGCGGTGATGGGTGTTCTTCTTCGAGAGTATGTAGACCGCCATCTGATACACCACTTGCTGCTCTCTTTTCCAACGAGTTTTCCTCACTGTACCCCGAGACTCCAGAGGCCATGCTGCCCAAACTAATGGTGCGAGCCAAATCCTTCCCTCCGCGAGTCTGCGAATCATCATTATGGCCCGGTACAGCGCCTCCTGACTGAAGCGCATAGTCCATTCCCATTGTGGCATCGCTATTCGTGTCTGTGTTGGTGCTGGTAACAGACGAATATGAGAATCGATGCGTAGATTGACGACTCGTCAAGAACTTGGGTCTGTTCCGCCTTCTGTCCACCACGGAGCCTGATGTACTGAGGCTATCGCCTTCGTCGATGCCTCTACTACTGAATAACCGGGGGCCAGGCGACAAACTCCTCCCTAAAGACCTGTTCCTGGGTGTTGGGTCCAGATGATCACCAGGACCCAGTTGCGATGATCCAGTGGTCGATTGGTCTGGTGCATCACCATTAGCCTCATTGTTCCTTGATGATGAAGACAAGACTCTAGCAACAGCTCTGCTGGCGGCAGCCGTCGTAGGTGACGATGTGATCGTTTCTAAGGACGTAGTATTGTCTTCATAAGGATTGGGCGTAGCCTCCGGATCCGTACTCTCATGCCCGCCATGTTCTTCGGGTGCTGTCCATTCCTGTGCCTTTCCATGTCCTTGGTGCTGTTCGGCTCTGGCGGCAGGCGACGACGATTGTGCCTGGCTTGTATCGAAAGGGTCCATTCCAGAATCACCGGTCACTCCAACCAAGTAGGTATCATCTGCGCCGACACTAGACCCCGTCGCAGCCATTCCCACCGTCGAGGGCTCTGGCAGGAAGCTCGATTCCATCTCCATGAGTTTCCTCCGCATCTCCCTCTCCTCCATCAGTGTCTGATTGTTCTGGTTATCGTGGTCATCCTCCCGCGACGGAGAGAAGACACTGCTGCTGTCGTCGTGATCCATTGTGAGCGAGGGAAGCGGTAGAGAGGTTGTGCTATCATCATGCGTCGCATATTGCGCCGTCACACGGTCGTCTGCATGCTCGTTAGCGGTGCTGGATTCTCTGGCGTCGCTGGTTTCCACTTCGACTGCAGCGTCAGTGGGATGGTCCTGACCATGCTCCTCCCCTCGCGGCTCTTCCGCCATCTAGTCGTAATTTCAGTCGCTCGTCGTCCTTCCCGGAGTTATTTTTGTCTTGCGGGGCGCAGAAACAGCGACGAGTCCCCGTCCGCGTCGAAACCGCAAGGACCTTTCGTGTTGTGTAGGAAAAGCAACTTGGGAAATGGACCAGATCGCTAGTAGTCCATGTGCATTCGGTATTTTGCCCTGCGTTTCACTGAGCGCCCTGGTTTTCGTTTGGCGCGAACACTGCTGGGCCTCCGTCGATATGGTGACGGCACCCCGAGATTATTGTTTTGTTTCTCCACACCCCTAGCCTAGCCAACTTTGTTCCCACCTGCGGAGGACCGGGCTGGCCTAGTGTGGCAGAAGAAGCGCGACGGTGTGTTTGAGCGAGGAATGACTAGAGTAAAGCTCAGCACTGGTGGAAAGGACCGTATTCATCCGATATAGTGGCTGGTAAGAAGATTATCCACCTATATCATCAGGGACTTGAGTGATCGAGTGTGTTGTTGACAAGGGCAAGGGTGAGAAGGGAAGCATATGGTAAGAAAACAGTGTCGGTGCGGTCTGAGTCGAACGGGAGATCGACTGTTATTATCGCAGATCTGCCTGCTGGCCTGATAAGAGATGGAGCAAGAGTGCAGCGATGCATGAAAGGTCGAATCCACCGTCTGATGTGTTGTGCATTCGCCAGTTTCTTGATGGATCGAGAGTAGAATAGTTAACAACTAAAGTGATTATTTACATTCGGTCCGAGTCCCGTGGTTCTTCCCCGTGCTGCTTGCCCGATCGGGCAGCCCTTATCCTCACGACCAGGGCTCTGCAGTACAGGCTTACTACCACGGCCTTTTCGCCCCATCGTCCCAATGCCACGGCCGCCGCTGACGAGGCATCATCCGTGTTATTATTATTATTATTATTATTATTATATTCTAGGAAGACGTAGGTAGAACTACTCAGCTTGCAATTAGTTATATACTATACGAAAAGCTATCGTTAACCCGTCATAGCGATTTCATCAAGCCCGTCCAGCACAAACAGACGAGCATTCACGACTCCTGTAGCCCCCGACCCAGAAGCCCATAGTGATTAGAGAACCAACAAGGATAAAGAACAAGATCTGACAGATCTACTGCCATCTAGGCTAACAATCTGACAATCATGAATCAGACAAGAAAGGAAGAGGAAGAGAAAACGGGGACGAAGAAGAAGCTTTTTCTGAGCAGGTCGTGCGACGATGCAGACATAACAGAACCCAAATGATTAGGAAAGGGAAGAGGGATATCTCAGAACGCCTGACAGTCAAATGTTAACAGAAAGGTATCCATCAAGAACGAGAAAAGGAGCAGATGAGCCATGGGGCTATTATAATGCATGCTGGTAGGCTGAGTATAATACTCGCCGGAAATCCCGGCGGAGAAGCAGTCAGCTACAGGTGCACAGAAAGACGGTATTTGCAATTAAGCAGTGGCAGAGACTTCTTCAGGCGCTTCACTAGAGGGGGCTTCCTCTTCTTTGGGGCCCTCTCGGTCAGCATAAATCTTTGCTTTTTGAGCCTGCGCGTGTAGCAGACAATCGATATACGTCCGGAATTTGACAATTTCCCGTAACAGATAGGAGGACTTCCGCTCCCAGTTGGCCATGGCTTTCGCCGCATTGGGATGCTTGGGAGAGAAAGCCAAGATCATGGCCGGCCTCAGCTCGTTGTGTTTCTGCAGCTCGGTTTCCACGTTCTTGACATAATTTTGAAGGGCCCTGAGCTGTTCTTCTTCTGGAAGATTTGAGGCAACCATACTCTGCTGCGGAGGCGTCCAATCGCTGATCGTGACTCGATCAGCAGGAAGTTTGGGCCGCACACCTTGCTGGTCGATAGAGCTCCGAATGGAACTCTGGAGACTCGGGCGCGCGGCTCCTGCAGAGCCTGGTGGTGATCTCGTATCCGCGTGGATCACTGCACTGTTGATGACAGAATCACTCCATCCATACTCGATGTTACTGACTCCTCCAACAAGCGGTTCCTTAGATAGTCTCGCACTCCAGTAGTTGGCTGTTGTGACAAACTCTTTCACAATCTCGGGAGTGCCAGCCTGGAACAAATGCACCGCGCCAGTAGGCAAGCTCAGAGCCCACACATGTGGCCTCGACTTCGAATATCCAGGTGGAGGCAAGGCACTGGCAATGGTCTGCCGGAGAAGGAATTTCCAGACTTCTTCCGCATTTTCCATCCAATTACCCCCGCCAACGATGCCACCGCCGTTCTTGGACTTCTTCTGCCGCATGGACTTCGTAGAGGCATTGAACGAGAACAGGCGCATCCATCCCTGCTGGATGACGGCGAAACAGTCGTTCCAGTTACGGTCCTTAGCCTTTTTGTCCACCGCTTCTAGATGGTGCTTGTGTTTGAGATTACCTTCCTTGGCCCAGGGGGCGCCTGCGAGTTCCAGTGTCTCGTCCTCTAGCAGAGGCGTCGTTCGAGGGGTCTCTTCGATGCTAGTTATAGACTTCGAGGAATCCTCGCGGATGATTGCCTGACTAAGGGCATTTGCGAATCCAATCGACTGCTGATATTCGCCTCGTGGATAATCTGAACCGAGGGAATCAACAGACATGGATGTCAACGTCTTGCCCAAAGAATACTTACTCCATGTACTTGATGCAGAAGGGCTCCAGAAGGAAGACTGGTCATCCAGGCTAGTGCGACTGCCCATCGCAGAGTTTGGATACAGCCTCGCCCGCGAGCGCGGTTTCGATGCCCAGCGGGCAGTGGCAGCGCGTGACTCTGCTGAGCGCCCTCGAGGGTAAATATCAGACCCGCTCTTGCTCAGCGTGCTAGGAGTCCTGCGTAGGCCATGACTATTCGGTCCCAGGAAGTTATTGGATTGGTCGCCCTCGGAATCTGCACCATACAACGGAAGCCTTTGCTTTTGAATGGAACTGTAGAAGTCCTTCAAAACGGTCTCGACTTGCACTTCCCATGCTCTCATGGTGCCGGTGAAAGGCACACTAACCAGCGGGCCGGCATCCATATTTGACATTGTGGAAGGGCTCGGCCGCAACGTCAACGTTGCTCTCGAAGCTCTCTTGTCTGCAACGTTCATGTCAGACCCCACGTCGGATTTGGTAGATAGACCCGATTCAGAGAATGGAAGTGGGGCTCTGCTCTTCGTGCTGGCACGGATGGTATCGAAACTGTCTGGAGCTGCATCCATCGCCACCCGATGTATGGTAGGCATAGTATTCCTAACAAACTGAGCCTTAGTCATTTTCGACTCGATATCTGCAACATGGAGATCCGTATTCAGAAGAAGCAGAGAATAACAGATCGTATGAACAACATCTATTTCACGTTAGTATAGGTATTATTGAATAAGGAGTGGGTTGTACTCACCAGAGGCCTTAAAACCATGGTACGGGTTACATTCACACCACCTGGAAGAGAATGCGTCCAAGACTCTGTCAACTTGCTGAGTTTCACCCTTCAGCGTCATGCGTGTACACAAGCTGCGTAGGGCCGAAAGGATATTCATGTTGGACCAATCAAACAGCTCCATGTAGGCCTTCCGGACCATAGGACGGTCAGGGTGTCCTAACCAAGCCGCAGCAGGCTCATTGCCCGTGATTCTGTCTTGGTTATCAAACACCTTCTGGGCAATTTCATAATCAGCGGGAGATGGCTTGTCGTCAGATGTATTTTCGGCCGTTGCATCGAGGGGCGAACTTGGTTTGGACTTCGGGTCGTCCGAAATCACGGGAGTGTTTGACGCCGTGATATAGGTCGATACATCCGACATGGACGCCCTAGAAGACTCGCCAAACATATCAATAGAGAGAGCGGTAGATTCGTCTGTTCTATGTGCAGAGTCAGGCTCATTCTGTACTGGAGAGCGGCTTTCTTTATCATCGGCAGACCGCTGGTTGGCCGCGGAGACTGTTTTCCCGACAGATACTCCATTGAGGAAGCTTTCTCGACTTTGCAACATATTTGGAGGCAATGGAACATCCATCGAGGAGTTGAACATATGACCTGGAGCGACTGGACTCGTGCTCGGTCTCCGGGCCTTGTCCTCACCAGCAATTCCGGGCTTATCATCGAGATCCTCGTTTCCACTGCTCTCATGAAGGAAAGAGTCGAGAGGCTGATTCTGGAAGTCAAGGTTTAGACTATACTTCGTCCTCAACACAGGACCCTTAGCAGAAGAAGCGCTGGCTCGCTGAGCACCACGAGCTTTTTGCGTCCGGATGTCAGTTGCAATGTCACCGCCTGTGCTGTCCGCAAGGAACTCTTCCTCGGAATCAGTCTTACCACCAGGCACAGCGGATGAACCATCGGTCGAGTAAGGATCTGCCGTCTTTCGTGGATCATTCGACGCGCTTGGGTCTCCTCGAGTTTGTTCCGAGTATTTCAACGCATTCTGCGGGAGACTGGGGAGAGGAACATCGGCCACTGACTTCTTCCGACGGCGGAAGAATGACGGCTTCTTGTTAATCACCTGTTGGCTGGTCTCGCGAGTTGGGGGGTTTGCGTTAGAAGGTTGCTTCGAGTTCTGTTTCCATCCTTTGTTGACAGGAGCAGGGGGGTTGGGATCTCTTGGTTCGTGTTCTTGCTGAGATGCCGGGCTCTCGACGGTATATGGGTTGTCATTCTGGGCGGAGATTAGATTCTTGGATGACCCAAAAACACGCCGGAAGAAGCCTTGTCGTTCCTTGGCTGGAGGCAGATCGGCGGGAGGTATATACGGCTTGTTATATGAGATCGTTGGACTAGGAGCAGGCGGGTTGGCGTAAGCATCAGGTATAGGCGGCGGGAGCTCATGCAGAGCTTCCTGGAGAGATTTGTACTCGTTGTCACGGGCTTTCACGCTGGGGGTTCCCACCGCGTCCGAGCGGCCTTTCTTGGTGTGGTTGCTCTTGGCTGACTTGATGCTGTTTCTGCGAGACATTGCAGGTGTCCGTGGTGCTTGTGGGCCCTGGAGAGGCGCAGTATCATTGCCAGGGATATCGTGATTCCTCCGCGGACCAGCGGGCACTGTAGGAGTAGGAGCTGCCTCCAGGTCGTCTGATAGTGTCCTCTCTCCGGGCATTGATTGTGACAAAGGTATGAACGGTAGCCTCGAGCCGAAATCGAAACTCGCGGATCTTCTTTGTCCAATTCGGCTGCCGGCCATCATCTGCGCAAAGTCAATGCTGGATGAAGCGCTACTTTTCGTGCTACTTTTCCTCGCAAGGTGAGATCGGCTGGTCTGGGTTCTTTCGCCAGGCAATGCAACGCGCTGCGCATCGTAGACTCGACCTCGACTGTTGCTGCCATCCCCATCGCCCATGCTATCGATTCTCTTCAGCCCCGGTTGATAATTCGAGCTGCTATTGCTCCTGTGCCCTCTCGTCGACTGGCTGGACCGCCGTCCCGGGCCATCATCAGCGGGCACTTCCACATCGGACGACATGGACGAGGAGAACGTATGACCTCGGTGCCGCCCCTCCCCTAAAGCAAATTGTAGTCCCAAGTTATATGGTTCGTTGGATCCGAAGAAGCGAGAGTCGTCTAAGAAACCGGAGCTGAATTGATCGAGAGAAAGAAGCATGTTATCGACTATGGAAGTTCTCGTGACGTGCTTTGGGGACAGCGCCAGATCGTGGGGATCACGCTCATCGTCCTCCGAATCGCTCTCCCTCCCCCTATCGTACATCGCAGCTTCTGGGAAGGCATCTCGTAGGGAAGGTCGTCTGGTATGGCCCCGGCTGGAGGGTTTGTAACGAGGGGTCCGAGGGGGAGACTCGTCGTGTTGCTGTTGCTGGTACATCTTAGCGCTTCGACTTGTCCGGTTCGTGGACGGTCGCCGGGAGTATTCAGCCATTGATGGTCAGTGTCAGGAAGTCTTGAAGACGTCTGCGAAAGACGGCCATCCAGAGTTCGATCGGATGGCTGCAGGGCCAAATAGAACAACCCAACCTGACGGCGAGTACAATCCGCGGCCAGTCTCGTGGGTGCTGAAAGACCGTTTGGAGCTCAGGCTGGTGGTTACAAGGTTCCCCAACCCAGGAGCCCCCAGCAACGGCCGCTGGACGAACGTCCGGAAAGCGAGCACGGCGATCGATCAATGGGATATCGGAGACAGATCTGGACTCCTCGTGTGAGGGTTGGCCAGGCCCATTGAGGGTGTACTTGTGAAGAACCCAAGACGAAAATAAAGGGTCGTCTCGTCGATGTGAGATCAGAAGTGGTCGAGCGCAGGCCGTGCGCGATGACAGTTGAAACCGGTTGGCCTTCCCTGCTGGGCTTGAACTCTGAGACGTGAGCGATTCCGGGCGATGGAGAGCCACTGAGGGGTGGTTAGGCCGTCGTTGAGCGATCAGTGGAGGATAGGCGCAAGGAGGCGATATCCACGTTGTTCCTCCTTCAGGGGCAGCGAGGTCCCTGACTGGGTTGCCAGCCGCCCCGGCGCGAAACTAGCTGGCGTTAGCTGCTGGAGCCCCTATCAACTCGTTGTTAATGCTCTCCGGCTGCAACTGCGAGAAATGTCTTGTTCCATGTCGGTTAACCTTACTCTAGCGTTCTGCCAGGATGATGCTGGATGCCGTGATGGACACAGGTACGAACAGCTTCTAAAAAAGGGACACAGTTCACAGTCTAGTGTTCCATATCTGCGACGAGCTCTGTGGCACTGAAGAACACCCATCTGAACTACTGCTGTACGACAGACCAGGTTGCAGTTAGTTACTCTCGAGATGGAATAATAATAGTTAACAATTATACTCTCTGGAGATGTTTCACGACTGGATTTCCAAAGATCACCCAGGCACGGTAGCTTCCCGCAGAGTATATCATGAAGAATAATCATAATAAATAACATCAGCCTCGATTAACGACTCCTGATTTACTCCGTAGATAATTGCTTTTTGCGACACTCCCCAGATCTGCATTCTGCCCTTGTCTTTCGAGACCAGGAGGCTTCAGTCTAGGCCAGGATGCCAGGTTGGTGGCGCTCTTGTCGGTGGATCTTGGGGATTAGAAGCCCCCGCTGGTTTGCTTTAACCTCGCCAGTCGAAACATCCACGAGAACAATAATAATGAATGATAATGACAAGAATAAATGACACCATAGAGGCCTTGGTTAGTTATGTCCGGAGTATTATCTACTTGAGTTGTGAGGCGCCAATCAGTGGACTGCCTCACATTATCATCCCTCTCCAGTACTTGGAGGGATGATGATCCTGGCAATTAGCAATACACAGTACACTTGTCCTTCTCCGATTGTCTTCCCGTCACAACTGACAGCGCAAATCATCCAGATCTTCTTAATTTGCTTGGCCAAACCTTGATATCCCAGATTTGGGCAGTCCTCGCGCTGTCACTGGAGTAGATAGAATAAAGCAAAGCTTAAAACTGCACACTCTAGATACTTCTTTTCTGATATGTCTTAAATGCAAGACGCAGATATGAAAAAGCAACCATGATAGAGATCTAGCCCAAGAAGGATACTGGAGACACTGGAGACTTGAGTTCGATAGCGTCATGCACACTCGCGAGGTCTGGTCGCCAGACGTTTGCACTCAGCCTCTCGTAATTGCGCATTGTTCAGATGCCGAGTGGAGGAGTGTCTAGCCAGCAGATCTGGTCTTTCCACCTCTAACTATCATTACTTCATATTGAATACGAATTAACTGACTCGCTGCCCTAAGAACTCAGCTAACAGAAATGCTGCGTCATTATAATTCCTATCGAGTGACCCAAATACCAGCAATGGGAATAGAAATAACCGCATTATTTCTCGTCGAAAATCGGTACGGACGCATTCCTGACTGACGATGCATAGGGACGAGGAAGGTAAATATAACCTGGATACTGATACGATTCCAGTTATCTGTAATTGCTTCATGAGAGTAAAGTCCTTGTTGACGAATTGATTGAGAACGGTTGAGCTTCGCGAAGTATGCTGTAGTTGTACACAATACTGTACAAACAATCAGCGTTCCTAATTTACCGAAACATCATCCTCACAGAAAACAAAACTCTTCAGGATGGAAACTCTCAATTGCGCATCTAATGTTGTTCCAACGCAGCCAGAAACCTCCCAGAGTACTCGTTCACCGCCCGACTAGTAAGCAGTCCGGGGATTCGTCTTGGCTCCGCGGACAACCGCCGAAGTTAACGGACCTCAACTCATCGGCCAGCTAGCATACAGGCAACCGAACTGTTGTCCAGAGCGCTCAGAAGCCATCTCACGCCGTTTCCTCCCTTCCACTCTGCTATATTCTGAGCCATAAACATATTCCACCTTCGTCGCAGGCGATGAACCCTCATATTTCAGTCCCGCGACAACATGGCGCCACGAGCTTCGGCGGCACCGCGCCCTCGAGAGGATCCGGTGTACGAATGCCACGCTTCTTCAAGAGGTGCGCAATGGCAACTCCTGGCCTCGACTATTCTTGCAGGTCCCTATATCAGATCATGATGGTTCCTAACGCGCGTTCATGTTCTGCAGGCTCTTCAAATTCCCCCAGATGGACTTCGAGATGGCTATCTGGGAGATGACGTCGCTAATAATCGCGCCAAAGAAGGTGTTCAAATCCATGTACTATCATGTGAGTCCAATCCTCCCATACTCAAGAGTCTCCATGCTCATAATGCTGACCGGATCCGCTTTTCAGAAACGTATGGCTTTTTCCGCCTCTATCTCATCGTCTACGGCTTAAGGTCATGAGGCATAAACAATCGTGAAGCTGACACCTGGCTCTGGATAATATACAGAAACGAAAAACACATGGCATCGACCAGACCCATCCTTTACCTACCTTCTCTCTTTCCTACTCGTCTTGACCGCTCTAGCGTGGGGACTCGCGTATGCGCCGTCCTTCGGTGCCATTGTGCGCATGTCCCTGCTCTTCGTCTTCGTCCACTTTATCGGGTCGTCATTACTCATTTCCACCCTGGCATATCTTTGCGTGGGACGCCTATTCGGACCGAACGGGGCTGCGGGCAGCCTCACCGGGTTTCGGGGTAACAGATACCGCAGGCGAGGAGCAGCACAGGGTCTATTTGCGCAGCCGGGAGAGAAAGAACAAATTGAATTTGGCTACTGTTTCGACGTATGTTTCTGCTCGATCCCTCGCCTATATCCATTCTTGCTAACTTGTCTATTTCATAGGTCGCGAACCGTGCCTTCTTCCCACTCTACCTCCACCTATACGTCGTGCAGTTCCTCCTGCTGCCTCTTCTGACATTGAACCCGACGAATTTCTTCGCCGTCTTCGTCGGAAATACACTCTATCTTTCCGCCCTCACATATTACACCTACATTACCTTCCTCGGCTACAACGCCCTTCCTTTCCTCCACAACACCGAACTTCTTCTCCTCCCAATCGCCGTCTTCGCCGTCCTGTGGCTAGTGAGCCTAATCGCGCGTTGGGGCGTGATCATGCCCGGCCACGCAGTGGAGGGACTATTTCTCGGCGTCTAATTTCAATTGCTGCAGGGAATAGCACGCATGCATCATCGGTATATGCCTAGCGAACATCATTTCTTCGAGAGGCCCATATTGCATAGTTGAAAGAGGAACATTTGTATGAAAAGAACGTGGCATTTCTATTTACTATTATTATTATCATTTTTCGTTGTTCGTGATATCTTTTGTTCAAAGTTTGATCTGCGGCGTTGTAGAGCCATCGGGTCTCTGGTCACTATTGATGTGCGTTGATTATGTCCTAATGCATCTTTTCGCGGCGATTCTCAATATGTTTGCAATATCGATATCTAGGTCGAGATCCTCTAGTATATATCATCTGCCACAATTCATGGGTTTCCTTGTGCAGTATCTACTCCATTCATAGTTTCCACTTCTAGCACAAGCTAAACGCTGAAGATGTCTTCGGAAGAAAGCATTGATTTCTATGTTTACTTCACTCGAAAAGGCAAAGGCCTTCCTCCAAGTGAAGTTCATATGACCAAGCACAACAGGAATTTGACAGAGCTGAATCCAAGGCAGTGTCATGTTGCTGACAGATTGGAAAACGTCTCTGAATACTCTGCTATCCTCGTGGAAACCACAGAGAGACAGCCAAATATCAAAATCACATGAAATCCCTACCATATCGCCTCGTGTTGTTGCTTCCTCTGCTGGTGGATAATAACAAGGATAGAGGACAGGGATGAGCTTCGATTTACATATCTATCATGAGGCAGCCCTTATTTCTTCTGGGTTTTCTTAGTCCCCTTCTTCGCACTAGGTCCCATAGCAGCGTCGCGCAGCTTCTTCTCTCTCGCCAGAACTTCGGCGCGCTGTTTCTTCCGCTCTTCTTCTTCCTCCTTCTCGGCCTGCTTACGAGCCTTCTCCGCCTCTCTCTGCTCACGGATGATAGCCAACCGGGCAAGGTCCGCGCGCGCCTCTTCCGTCTTGCCCTCCGCGTGGAGTTTCATATACCGCTCCCGCGCCTGCTGTGCCTCAATCGCCTCACGCTCCCGACGCGAAAGCTGCGACAGGTCTCCGCCGTTCTTCGCCTTCGCCTTCACCGGCGCTTCTTCAGACGCGGGACCCTTTGCGGCCTGCGAACGCGACTTCGCCGTATGGTTCGGGTTCGCGGGCATCTCGCCGTCGGATTCCTCTTCCTCTTCCTCGGAGTCCGAGGGAGGCAGGTCACCGGGCGCTGCGGCAACTTGGCGTTTCTTAGCGATGGCGGCTTCTTTCTTAGCTTTCGCGAGAGCTCGGCGTTGTTCGCGGGTCAAGTCTTGTTGGCTTCCTCCTTGTGCGGAGGGGCCGTCTTCTTCGGATGATTCTTCTTCAGAACCGGATTCTTCGTCTTCTTCCTCATCATCAGAGGAACGGAGTTCAGCATCGTGTTCCTGTCATGCCGGACATAGATCAATATCTCCCTCTTCTTCTAAGGTTCCCGGGTGAGGAAGAAAAGAAATAGGAACAGGAGCATAAGAATGTTACATACCCGCCATAAGCTCACGGCATTACCATCCCTATCGACCGGCTGTACATCTCGACTGAAGTGCTTTCCACCTATAGTTGTAAAACACCAGTCAGGCCCAACGTCCGTTATAATAAGTATCACCCCCTGGCATTCATTTTTGGAATCCTACCTCCTCTCGACGGCTTGGAAAATTTCCCTCCACGACCGCGGGGCGCCATGCTGGGCTATCTATGAATATGAGAAACGAGTAGGAAAAAAACACGCGTATAGTTCCTGCCCCTGGGAGACGAAGTAATACATTAGAGACACACATCTTATCCAACATTCTCGCGCGGAATATAATATCATACCTATGAATCTCCGCCTAGGCGCAAAGCGATCGGAGAATTTGCGGGGTTGAAAGCTCCGTAGAGATGAAAGGATGCGAGCAAAAAATGGGTGTCGTTCAGAGAGAGATCTCAACTATGGCAACAGAGCGCGGTAGATGTCACCTAGGAGAAAAACAAGGAATCTCTAGAGGCAGCAGTCCTTCTGTTGTCAGACACGTCGAGTCACACTGCACACAGGGCGGAGAGAGGGCGGGGTGGCGGGCGGTCAGGTCTGAGCCCCTCCATTACTATTTATTGCTATTACTTTGCTACAGTCGCCAGTGGCTTGTTCTTCATTCCCGCTGCCAAGTACTGATCATGCTAGGAGCCAACCATGGAGCTGGAATTACGCTCTCTCACACAATAATGTTTTGGCAACATGTTACATGCGACATGCGCTTGTGAGGGTCGATATATAATGATCGGTTATCGAGTTCTATTCTTCCCTTCCTTACTGGAAAATAGGAGCACAGCCAGTCACTTGCGTTACCTGATGAGCTACAAAAGGGACGAATCCATCACTAGACGGTGTGCCAGTGTGCTTCACTGCAATCTGCAAAACTACTCTCGTCCAAAATCTTCCATTAATAACTTTTATACATGAAGTGGTATCACAACAGTTACATCAAAGAAATTCTCAATCAGACAGCGGGAGGGGCGCCAAAAGAATCGGGGATGCCGTCAAAAACCCAGTTCAGAGAATCGAATACATCGGAGAAACTCGCTTCGCTAATGATTCCGCCATTATGGTCGAACGGCGAGAGGAATAAAGTAGGATCGTTCAGGGAATTATCTTGTGGCTGAGTGACAGGCCCGCTGGCTGACAGTTCAGGGTTCTGGTTTGATATCGAAGAAGCTGTTTTTCTCGTATTAGCTGATTTGTTCTCACCAGAAGCCTTTGAGAGAAACTTACCTTGCGTGTCGTCTGTTGGCTTCGTTGGTCGGAATCTCTGACGCCAGCGCCAGACCGTATCGTATACGTGACTCATGCTCATCCTGCATCGGACTTTGAGCTGAAGAGCATCATCTCCTGTGGCAGACCCGGAGCCACTCGCGTTCCACATCTGAGAGAGGACATCCGCAAGACGGACTGGTCGATCATGGTCCATCACACTGATGCGTCTTATGGCGGAAATAGCCCCGTTGAAAAGGAATTTTCCATGGTCGAGGTCGATCTGTCGAGAGAAAGAGCTCTTGAGCAGTTTCATAAGCGCAAATGCCGCGGAGACTACCATCTGCAGTATATAATTGGTGGCATGACTAAGTAAGTTGCCCGGAGACGTTTCTAGGTCCAAGACTCGTCCAAGGAATGATGTCGTCGCAATAAAGAGGTTCGTTAGGTCTTCAATCCTAGCATTGGTGCCAAGGAACACGAAGTATCGCAAGTGAAGGTCTGCGGCGCGGAGATGGATCATATTAATCTCTGCAGAGGGTCAGCGGGATAGCTAGCCAGAAGGCGGGTCAACATATTTCGTACGTGATATGTCCTGGCCGAATTCCAGCTCCATTTCCTTGAGTTCGCCCTCCAAAATGCGCACTATCAACAGCTTTTCGGCCGTTGCGAAGTCAGCTGGATCAGGTTTGCTGCTATACAGTCCCTTGGTGACTCTGTCACAAAATTTCTCGATTCGGAGTCGGATTCGTATCTCGTCCGGAATACGATAGTCTGCAACCTTCAAGGAGGCTGGCTCGATAGCCCAATCGTAGATAGTTCCGGGCGGCTGCCCATAGCCTGTTGCAACACTGCAAAAAAAGGAATGAGTGTGTTTGATTCTTCTCACGAGAGGCTAAGATACTTACTGCTGAGCGACTATGTTGCATATTATCCAGGTCTGCAGTCTGTCCTTCAGCTCTTCACCTCGGACTTCGATTCTGAATGTGGTGAACTCTTCTGCTTGGACAGGACGATGTAGCCCAAGTTGCATTGCCACCTGCATCATCAGACCGCTGAGCATAAAGGTGGGATCAGACCTCTGGCTCGTGGTGGGCAACGGCCACGTGCAGAGGAGACAGAGAGCCTTAACGACATGATAGTTCTGCGGAACAGTCGTTATAGTTGACCAAAGCAGCCGGCTGAATGGCTGGGTCAGCGAAGCAAGAAGGCCTGGCTCCGATGGAGCGCGACGGCTAGCTACAAAGATGATGGTCCATGCTAGAAGGACGGAACTGCGCATATATTCATCTGCTCCTTTCATAGGATCCAACAGAGGGAGAAAGGGGTGGTAGTATTTGAAGTATCTGTATGGATGTTAGCCACTGGGTCAATATCAATGGGTAAAAGGAGATTTACTGTTCAAACAACCGTGCCACGGTTGCTTTTGATATAGTGATTTCCTCCAATGACCAGGCATTGTCATCGTCCAAGAGGATTGGTGGCTCCGTTGCCCGCAGGGACAAGGGCGTCTGGAGAGATTGCTGCGTTTCCACTGATGCATGCAATGGTGGGACCTTAATCGAAGGGCTAGCCGTTCCACGAAATATGACTTCCGAGGGTTGGTCTATCCTTTCAGCCGGGTTGATCTCAAAGGAAGACTGTGGCCGATGCTCGCCATTTTCCAACCGTTGTCGAAGATCTGCAATCTCTCTCTCCATTTCCGCATTTCGTCTGTTGGAAAGAAAAGTAATAGACATGTTAGATGTACATCCATGGTGGATAGTGTACGTATCTCAATTCGAGGCGTCTGCTTTACCTTCTTTTTGATATTCGCTTGAAGGTAGGCTCAACCTTGCAGTCGATGCCCAATCTTTTGCACCGGGAACATGTTGAAGATGGTGCATTAACAATATCACACCGCAGCTACAGAATATTGATTTTGATTCAGCCAGATGCCTATCATCTCAAAGGCCCTAAAACGAAGCAACAATAGCATAACAAGCACAACGCATCACTGCTCACTTTTTGCTGTTTACACTCATTACAAGCTCTTCTACTTCCCCCTCGACGCTTGCGAATCACAGGCTGAAGCTTGTCTGCTTGGCAGTTGCCCACACTCCCGGTGGATGATATATCGGAAGCTGTCATGGGGCGATTATTCCCCGGGTCGCTCCGAATGTCGCTCTGAGGCATCGTAGGTGATACCAAAGTGCCGGGTGCGGCAAGTCGATTCGCTCCCATAGCGCCCCTGAACCCGAGTTCCATCCGCACACCTTATGCCTGATAGGATAGCAAATGGCGATATGAGAGTGTCAATTCAAAAGATAATGCAGGAGCTGTCAGTATGGATAATGATACTGGGTGTGTCCACGAGGTGGGTGACATGTTAGCGGAACCGGCAGAAAAGTTGCTTTGGCGGCGAAACTCGGCAGTTTTTCATATCAGATTCTTACTTAAGCCGCTTCGCGTGCACCTGGATAGAACTGAGAACAGTATTATTCTACTATTATTCTACGAGAGTTACTTGGTTCCGTGTATTAAAAGAGGGAATCCTACTATAATTGTTTTATTTGGTGTGTAATTAGCGCTATTATCGCCTTCTTGTTAACAAACTGGCATTATGCTGAGTCGGGTCTTAACTACCGTATATCGAGGCACGTGCTCACGTTATATATATACATTTCATAAAGATACTAGCTTCTGCAGCGACCGCCACAAACGTAAAAATTCCTTTGTTGTCAAGTATATTCCTTTCATCCGAAGTAGCTTAAATAATGTAACTACACATTTCGTGTCTCCCCATAGATGGCAGATCAGCTGTTCTTTGTTAGAATATCTCCGATTTTCGGTTTCAAGGCATCACGTGGCATAGCCACTGTATGTTCCTGAAGAATAATGTCGATTGTTCACCGCAATGTTCAGGCACTTGGATGCATATGTGCTCCAGCGAGTTTAGGGCTGATAGATTAATGATACCACTGCTGTAGTAGTGACTAGTAGTACTAGCATCACTCGCATGAAACATCGAGGGAAGCATGCTGGTTCAAATGATTTGCACCACAGGCCAACTAATTGGCAGGCACGTGCATCCACATACCATGTCAATCATTGTGGAAACACTATATATAGTCATGCTCCTGGAGGAAAAAGTACCATGATATTCATTATTGTAATACCCCAATGTCTAACCCCCCCTTTCTCTGCATTAGATTATTCTGACAGCTGCCCTAAAACAAAACGGTGGACCATGACGCGCCAATGTGGCTTCGCAAGACCGTGGCGGAGCTTCCCCGCCAAGTTAAGTAAGTATGAACCGGCTCGTGCGGCTCCCGAGAGCTCCAGTACGTGGCTGAAAGGGGCCCGCGTTGCTGTTGCGGCTGGCTACTTACTACTCCATACTCATAAATAACTACTACTCTGCCCGAAGTCGCTACCGCTATGGTCTAGTCGCGTCTAGACTTGTCGACAAGAAAGATACAATCCCCCAGAGCAGTCGCGCATCACTGGCGATACAGTCACTCGAGCGCCCCCCCTCATTCCATGTCGGAATCCGCTGATGGCGCTCAGTCGCCTGGTGCGCCCTCCCAACATGACGGGGATTTCGCACCACCAAGTGCCCGTCCCCTGTCTGGCGGAGATACCGGAGGGACGGATACGGCCGGTGTCTCAGATGAAACAGCAGCGAGCCTGCAGAAAGTCATGCATTCTGAGGTATGTCCCAGCGAACTGGATGCGGAATGATTATTGACTTAAGACTCAATAGATTGGCGCCACAACCCTCCTGACGAGGCTGAAGCAAAGTATTGCTTCCGCACGGGTAAGTAAACACATTGATTGACGGACCTTGACTGTGAGTTATATCTGACGAGTGTGGCTAGGATTTTGCGACGTTCCTCAAGAAACGAGCTGCGCTGGAAGAAGAACATGCCCAAGGTCTACGAAAGCTGGCTCGAGCCGGCCTGGATTCAGCGCACAAACTGGAGCATCGGCAAGGAAGCTACAGTCGCAGTTATGAGGAAGTGAACAGAATCCATGAACGCATGGCGGACCACGGCCAACAGTTTGCTGTTTCCTTGCAGCAGATGTCGGAGGACCTGCAGGAGCTGGCAACGAACATAGAAAAGGGCCGGAAGCATTGGAAGCAGACGGCGCTCAGTGCAGAGAAGAAGGTCCAAGAAGCTGAGAACGCGGCAGAGAAGGCCAAGGCCAAGTACGACTCGCTCGCCGAGCAGTACGACCGCGTGAGAACGGGCGACAAACAGTCTGGCAAATTTGGACTGAAGGGTCACAAGTCCGCGGCCCAGCATGAGGAAGAACTTCTTCGCAAGGTGCAGAATGCGGACAGTGACTATTCTGCCAAAGTATGTGCTGCTCAGGTGGCCAGGCAGGAACTGGTGTCGACTTTGCGACCTCAGGCGGTGCAGAATATCCGCCAATTGACTACCGAATGCGACTCCGGTCTCACATTACAGCTGCAGAAATTTGGTATGTTGATAATTCGCCACTGGTAGACAATAGATTGGCTGACAGGTTGGTTAGCTTCATTCAACGAGAAGCTGCTTCTCGGTACTGGTCTCTGTGTGAGCCCACTGAAGGATGCAGCAGCCGGACCGAAGAGTCTACGCGAAGTCATCCATCAAGTTGACAATCAGAAAGACTTCAATGATTATGTCCTGAGTCACTCTGGAAATCCTGGCGCGGTGACTGCGCCGGAGGTCAAATATGAGGTTCACCCAGTAAGTATTCTAGAAACCGTCCTCGCTAGGGGTTTGTCTCTAACCCCTTGTTAGACTCTAGCCCCGAGTACATCTTCAGCAGCTCCTCCCGCTTCACAGCCCAATACTTTGACTAAAAGACAGTCAACGCTGATGGTCTCTCCTCCCGCTACCTCGCAACCACCTGCGAGCTCTCCGAAACCTGGCCCACAGCCTTCGCAGAACCTCAGCTCAATACCTCCGCTGGCGTTTCAGCAACAGCCCGACTCTCTTCCATCCCCGCAGCAATACGGTCAACGATTTCCTCCTCCAGGGCCGTCTCAGCCGCCTTATCCAGTCTCTCAACCTTTGTCCCCACAGGATCGGCTACCCGCGCAATATGGCAATGGATATCAGCAGCCCAATCTGCCTCCAGTGAAACCAGTGTTTGGCGTTACGCTTGAGGAGCTCTACCGCAGAGACGGAACCGCAGTACCTATGATCGTGTATCAGTGCTTCCAGGCTGTAGAACTATTCGGGCTTGATGTGGAGGGAATTTATCGTCTTTCTGGAAGCGCCAACCACATAAACCACATGAAAGCCCTCTTTGACAATGGTAAGAATTTTTCATTAGTTTGTTCAGACTGAGGTTACTGAAGCAATGATAAACTACAGACTCGACTCAGGTGGACTTTACGAACCCTGATAGTTTCCATCATGATGTGAACAGCGTTGCCGGACTGTTGAAGCAATTCTTCCGGGAGCTTCCAGAGCCTCTTTTTACCACTATGTATTATTCGGATTTCATCAATGCTGCTCGTGAGTCTGACCGCTATTAACGATGCTCGTCACGTCTCTAACGAAGCCCTAGGCATCGATGATGACATCCAGCGACGCGATTCGCTGCACGCTATTATCAACAACCTCCCCGACCCTCACTATGCTACGTTGAGAGCTTTGATACTGGTATGTTTTCGAAGAGCTAGAACAGCAGGTTGTCTAATCAGATTTAATTTACTGACGAGATTTATCCAGCATCTTAATAAGGTCCAGGAACACTATGCAGCGAATAGGATGAACGCTGGTAATCTTGCCATCTGTTTTGGGTAAGCTCCGTCATTATAGGTATATCCATGTTTCTTGATCGCTAACATACATTAGTCCTACTTTGTTGGGTGCCAATTCAGGCGGCAATATTGCAGACGCAGGCTGGCAAGCCCGAGTCATCGAAACGATCCTCTTGAACACCTTCCAGATTTTCGATGACGATTAAGCCTTTGCATGCGAGATAGCATGTCTGCCGAACAAGCGTGATTTAGTCTTGTAATTACGTTTTGCCTATCTTTTACAAATGTCTCGTTCATATGGCTTTGATGTCACATCTTACCTGTTTAATACCTTGGTCCTCATGGGTATATCGGTTACCCTAGCCCTGCTCAGCACAGTTAGTGTCATTGTAATTCATCACTGCTACCATTCTTGACAATTTGAAGACCTTCATGGCTTTTCGTTTCTATAGACCCGACATCAGCATTCAGAAAGAAGACAACATTTTCAACCACTAAATGAGCCGCTCATAGCACTGCTTGATCAATGTCATCTACCTGATGAAATTCCTCATTGTTGTTGGAAGTCTTCACTTGATGCATACCGCTGTGTCCAACCTGCAGGCTCATGATAGCTTCCAAATCTTCAGTAGTCTTTGCCTTCCCCTAAGTAATTTGAGTTCTGAGGATTATAGTTTGCTCTGCACATAATAGTTTCCATAAGGTGCCCGTGAGCTAGAAGTTGGCAACATCATCGATATTCTAATCTTTCTGTGCCATTGATATCTAAGCGGTTACTGATAGTTTGTATAAGAATTAATACTAAAGGAGTAATCGTCCTGTAAAGAATACATTAACCCATTTAAAACAATCAGACAGGATCGGCTGGACCATTGGCCCATAGAGTATCCCCGACGAACGAGCAAGGACGGTATTATAACCGAGGAAGAAGTACGGCAAACGAATGGACAAACCCCTTTTTGTACCAACTCCCCGACACTCCACCTTCCGCATGATTCATGAATAGTGCAGAGCAATTACGTGGTTCTACGATGCCGACGCCATGCACCACAGTATTAATCCTCAAAAAGACGTAGAGTAGCGGCGCTTTGCACTGATAGTTGGGGGAGATACCAGGAAGTCAATCCCCTTGAAAAGATTCGATAAGATAGCTCATGCGTTCAGTAAGTAGTATCCGAACAATCGGGTGTCAAATTTCGTCAGGTTGTCCTTCCCAAGATTTGAGTTTTCCGAGACCAAACGACGCAATAACTAAGATGATAGACGGTCTATCTAACTAATCCGTACTCTGATAACCAATTGTGTTTCGTCGATTACTTTATTCACGAAGAATTGCTCCCAAAAAGACCCATGCCAAGCTTTTCCCCGCATCGATTGACTCCATACGGAGTAGTCCATATCATTTAGATCTCCCCGACTTTTTGACCCTCTCAGACTCCACATCTCCCCACAACCCAGCATTCCTTCTTGGATGCTCAGGATGGTCAAAGGGTTCCATCGGTCCGAGTCCCAGAGCCACTGTACTCGTCAACAGGTGCAGCATCCGACACCATAGCTGCTATCGATCATCGGGTACGGTACAGAGTAGCAGTATGTTCGGTTCTCTGCTCGAGATGCGTAAGAGTAGAAGCTAACGAGAAGCCCCTGCTAGGACGGCCAGGGTCTATGTATAAAAGAGAATAGCGCAGTTGGGTTTGGAATTGATGTCTAGGTAGAAACACCTTGCTGACCTTCTGTCCCCGTTCACTTGGTCGAGGAGTTTGCGGCCGTCTTCCCTCTGATTTATACATGCCATTTTATCATAAATATAGTAACAGGGAAAATGGCAGAAACAACAGTCATTTCGTTCGTGAAAGCCTATACCGGCTACATTATCCTGGGGCTGCTCTTTCTGAGGCTTTTGGCCAACAGATTTAGGCGAGGCCTTTCTGGGATCCCGGGCCCGGAGGTTGCAGGCTATACTGCGCTGTGGAAGCTGTATAGTGTTTGGAAGGGCGATCACCATAATACTGAGATTCGCCTACATCGCAAATATGGCCACCTGGTGAGGATCGGACCGAATCATATATCAGTTGGAGACCCAAAGGCGATCCCAGTGATCTATGGTTTGAACAAAGGATTTACGAAGGTAGATGAACATATAACCAGAATATTGAAGAATAAGAGATACGGTGATATGCTGACATAAATTGTTATAGACAGCTTTCTACCCAATCCAATGTATTTCTTGGAACAAGAAGCCGCAGATGAATCTTTTCTCGTCCCGGGACGAGCAGTATCATCGAGACCAGAAGAGATCTGTGGCCAATGCATATAGCATGACATCACTGCTGGAACTCGAACCTGCCGTGGATTCCTGCACTGAAATATTCCTCTCACAGCTACACAGATTTGCAGATTCGAAGACCCCTGTGGATCTGGGGATGTGGATGCAATATTATGCTTTCGACGTCGTCGGTGAATTTACATTCTCAAAGAAGCTTGGTTTCCTCCAGGAAGGTCGTGATGTCGACGACATGATCAAGGCGATCGAAGGCATGCTAGTGTATGCTAGTTTGTGCGGACAGGTTCCGGAGCTGCATCACTTTCTCCTAGGGAACCCTTTATTTCCCATTCTCATGCCTAGCATGGAAACATGGAACCAGGTGCTGCAATTCACTTTGAAGGCGGTCAATTCTCGAGCGTCATTGCAGCGAGACGGAGAGCTTGAGGAGGGTCACAAGGACGGCGGGAAAGATATGCTTTCACGGTGGATGGCGATCCACGAGACAGATCCTGAGAAACTGTCCACGCGAGATGTTATTGTCCATCTATCCACAAACGTATTTGCTGGATCTGATACCACTGCTATTGCGATGCGCGCAATTTTGTATCTCCTCCTCCGTCATCCTGAAAAGCTGGCCAAGGTCCGCGATGAGATCGACAGAGCAGACCGTGGAGGCAAACTCAGCAAATTCATTTCATACCGCGAATCACTGATAAACCTCCCGTACGTGGGTGCAGTGATCAAAGAAGCTATGCGTTTGCATCCTTCTGTGGGTTTGATCCTTGAGCGCCATGTTCCCAAAGAGGGAGTCACACTTTGCGGGAAGCATATCCCCGGAGGAACTGTGGTCGGCATCAACGCATGGGTGATCCATCATGATGCTGATGTCTTCCCGGATCCTGATTCATTCATTCCGGAGCGCTGGATTGAAAGTTCTGAAGAGCGGCTCAAGATTATGGAGCAGAGTTATTTCGTGTTCGGATCTGGTTCGCGTACATGCATCGGGAAGAATATCTCTCTTATGGAAATGTATAAGGTTATTCCACAGCTGCTGCGAGAATTCGACATCGCTCTGCACAATCCCAAGGAAGGCTGGAAGACGAGAAATGTATGGTTTGTTCAACAGGAAGGACTCATTTGCGATCTAGTCCCGAGAAGACGCTAAATCGATCAACTTTACCTTTTTTTGCCTGCACTTTCATAACTAGCAAAGGGACCAGCAAAGAATAATGATTTATGGCAGAATATATCTTATATGACCGAGCGTGCAGTAGAGACCCAATAGCTGGTTGCAATGTCTTTAGTTATATCGGAGCATGATGTACACGAAAACCACTCACAATTCCTCCATACTCGTAAATTTTTTTAGGTTTCTCAGTATCTTAGAAGCGCGCATTTAGCAGAAGATAGAAAATTGAGATAGCAGCCTTTTTATATGCCAGGTCTTCATTTTGGAATATATTTGATACATATACTGTACATTGAATCGGTGGTCAGATTCGATTTGGAGTGCGGGCGATAGAGAAAGGGGAGAGGTTTGCTAAATCCCCGGATGAACGTGTAGCATCCAGGGCATTGATAAGTTGTCATCGGGAAACGTTTGTCTGCTCCTTCGAAATATACCATTTGAGTCGCGTCTGGCCTCACGCGAAAATAGGAATGACAATACGGCAGATGCACAGGAACATCCCTGACACGCACCAGCAAGGACTGTTCAGCTTTCACACCCAATTTATCATGGATTTCTATCTCTTGCTGCCTTGCATCGTTTCCCTCATAGCGGCTAGACGTTCGCTAAGGGTCAAGCCCGGAGCAAAGAATGGGCTCTCAAGATCATCCACAGTCGTAGGGGTAGCGTGACCCCAAATGCGCCAGTCATCATCTTCACCCGTCCATCTTAATTTCTGAAGAACTATGTATTCGGTGCAATTCTGCTGCTTGACCTTTTCGGCGGCCTCGCTCTCAGAGGCAGGTCTGACACTACGTTTGGAACGGCCTGTAGATTGCCGGCTGGTGATCCGTACGATGACCTGTCGAACACCGGAATTAGGTAGCTCTGGAATCTGGGTGGCGCGGTCCGAAACAACGCGGAGTCCTGTGAAGAAGGTCGCTGGAGTGCGCAGGTACTTCTCCAACTTCCAGGTGACGCTCTCGTCTCGAGAACGTTTATTTATGCGCGAGCTGAAGTCATTCGCAAGCCCCGTGCAACAGATCTTGCGGAGTGTATCGGAATCGCCCCTAAAGCGTCAGGCATATATAATTAGTTATCTTATGGAGATGAGATGTAAGCACCACCACTAGAGTAGACATACGCCGCGAATGCTGAGTACATGGCTCTATGGAGCTCACGAGCAACTTCTCTTCGCTCCTTTAGTCGGAGCGGAAGCCCTTTATTAATCCATTTGCTGTATGCTAAGAGACTATTACCCAGTTAGCAGTGTTTTCCACGACAGTGGCTAGGTGTAAGGAGGGCAATTCTGTCTTCTATCCAAGACCAGTCTTGGTGCCTATTCATGTCGTTTGGGAAATGTCGGGGAATAGAACCTACCCCACAAAATTCTGAAACGCAGATTTTAGCCAGAGCCATTCCATGCGCAGTCTTTCTTGCGGCTGTTCGAAGATAGAAGGCATATCCCGCCACAGAGGCCGAATAAAGGTTCCCGGTAGAAGACCGATATCCTGCGGTAGGTCTGCTCTCGACAATTCTCTTGTCCGGGTCCTGATACTAGGTTGAGCTGGTGTTCGAACGGGCACGTTCTGGCTCACGCCGCGTGTGTGTCTTTTTGGGGAATTCGAAAAGGACCTGCATTGTGACAACGGCACCGGTGATCGCTTCGATGACTGCGAGTGGAATTGCGAGGCAGCTCTAGGTAACCGTGCGGTGGAAAATAAGGACTCAGAGAGTCGCACTGAGGACGCCATGGTAGCCATGAAGTCGACAGGGCTGGAGACGGCGCGACCAGCAGTATGTCGGCGTTCCTGGCAGCTCTGAGGGAAAATTAGATCAACGCCGACGATGGCTTTTGTCCGCGGTCTGTCCGATGCTTCACAGTCACGTGATGCTGTTTCCAACCAGCTAAGAAAGCAATAAGTAATACTCAACTACGCAGCTACTGTCGATGCCTTGTAGTCCCTTGATATCAGTTAGGCCCAGGAAGTGATGCTGGAACATATCTTTATAGTACAGCCTTGCCTCTTGCAATATTTCAATTCCTAGATAAGGTATTGTCTAGGCTGTCGAAAAAATTGCTGCGGTGACATACTTGGAGCCTCCGCAGTCCTCTCCGCTTGACGGCTCATCCCTTTTCGTTTACGTACTATACACTTACCATTCCACTCACCACCTCTTCTTTGGCGATATCCACAGCATCCAGATAACGGCGCTCTCACATCTTACCTGATATCTACGTCGAATTGACTGACTCAGTACCTGTCTTCGAAGTATAACTGTGCATCTTGCGGCGGTATATGCCGTGAAATAAGGCTGGCTTCCATCCGGCGCGATGATCCTCCTCCGCCCTTCCCTCCTCCGGCCTCTGCAGAGCCTCGAGTGATTATCTCTCGCCCGGAAGAAAATCTTGCATCTCGCCCGGCCTTTGCTACAAGCGTCATTCCCGGCGAGGAAAGGCGATCCCCCTCGCCCGCGTCGACTATTGTTCCTCCTTCTCCAGTCTCTTCGCACTCGGAATCGCCATTCAATACCGTCAGTGGCGGCGAGGCCAATGTTCCAGCCCCATCAGCATTACATCCACGTGTGGCTGTCATCCTGGGAGTGGACCGCAAATGGTACATACCGTTACTGGTGTGCCGGGCCCTGAGCACTGCACCAGCTCTGTGGTGGGGACTGCGATGTGCTTTCACTTTCCTGGCAGAACTGTTGCGTATCAGGCCGGGGATGTGGAGGGAAGGTTGGGCGGCTGCAATAGTGGGCAGTACAATAGCAGATTGGGACGTGGAGCGGAGATTCAGGGTGACGGAAGTAGCTTTGGCGATTATGTGGGTATGTGAATATTAACAGTAATAATCTGTTCCGGATGCTAGAGATAAACTGAACTCTAACTAATTTTGCAGTGCTGTGCTTCTGCGTACTTGTCCTATTTCTTTGCTGATTGCATGATGTCTCGATGGTGAGTGCTGATCCAATAAGTCATTGATTAGTTGAACTGGCGCATCTAACATCAATAGGCTCCTCAACTACAGCCCCCCGGCTGTCGTGATTCGACTTCTGACCATCAATGGCCTGATTTCTTATATGACATCCTGGGTTCTCTATTTGTCCGGGGCATCCTCTGATCCACGACTCCTCCTTCCAGCCTGGATCTCAATAACCACTGTAGGTGCTATTTATACCTCCTCCTCCATCATCTCTCCAGAATCATCTGCCAGGCAAGCTTTATACTTACAGATGCGAACCTACAGACCTTGACATTTCTTTACCATGCAACTCAAAACCACGCTACCATCAAACGTGAGACTACCGCCTCCATCTCTGTTCTCTCCGTAGCCAGCTTCATCAGTATGTCGTCCCTCCTACTCCAACTCCACCTTACTCGCGAGAACGAGCCCGAGGTTCCGGCATTCGTTATTGCAAAAAAGCTATGGGAATGGTTCTGCCAGGCTCTGCAGATGTATGCGGTACGAGGGACACACGGTGATACCGGGGGGAGGGAGTTGTGATCTTGGCCTCTGTACTATGTAAATATGGGGAGGGCGTTGGTCAGGGTTATTTTTTCTTTTTCTTTTTTTGGGTCATTTTTGTGCATGTAGATTTGATTATCACGTAGGTGTATATAGAACCTGCAGCTGTACCGATAGGTCCCGTTATACCCCAGGTCAACGCAGGCAAATTATAGTAACGGTCAACACAAGGCAGTTTACAAGTTCACGCGCGTTAAAAGGTGGCAGTCATAACGCGAAGTAGAATAACCGTCTTGTACACAAGCTTGGAATACTGCAATACAGAGGAAATGCTAGTTATGAGATGGAAACAGTGAATTAAGAGGCGTAACCATTGCTGAGTACCGGTCCTAATCCAAGCCAGCAAATAACTACTCGTAATTCACCTTAGCAGAGTAACCCCAAGAAATGGGTCACAAAAGCAGCTCGACATCCACTAGCAAAAAAGCAGCAGACAAGAGCAAAAGGCACAAATCATCTATGGGTATCTAATAACACATCGTCCCGTCATCCATGCCATAATGAAAGTTCACTGCGAGCCCAGCCAGAAACTACCACTCCCTATTCATCCTTCGCTCGAGCACCAAAATGGCTATTCCATTTGAGTCGACAACTTCTGGCCTAGTACTTCTAGTGCCAGGATATGAATATGACGCAAAGAGAATGATTGGAGTGATCCGGGAACGTCAAGGGAGGGGTACGTAGACAAGGCCAGACATCAATGAACCGAAGCCTTGATTGAACCTCCAGTACGAATCTCCCGCACTGAGAGATCGGGACGGATGCGCTATCTGATTAGAACCCGTGCACCTTGGCCAAATGTCAGTAATTAACTCCTGGCAGGATGAGAGACAGATGGACTCAAGACATACCTTGATGGTCTTGGCATCAAGTTCGAGACCTTCCTTCTTGTCGGTCAAGAATTCCTGGACGTCCTTACGCTGATCACCCTGCAACTGAATCACCTCACCCATCTCTGTGTCATTGACGATGGTGCCATTGCAGGCTATTCCATGGTCAGCATCACAATCTGCAAAGGAACAATGCCACAGCGAATCTGCAGCAACATACCAAATTTCTTCTTGATGACCTTCAAGATCTTCTTCTGATCAAACTTTTTGGGGAGACCCTGGACAGTGGTCAAGGTCTTTCGACCATTGCGCTCTGCAAGGCATAACCATTAGCGTCTTGTCGCCCTCACCGCCCAGCGGCCAAACGTCTGCCATAGGCAAGAGGACACATACGTTGGATTCGTATATGGATGTAATTTTGAGACTGTTTTGTCTCGCCGGTGTCTTCGTCAGCTTCGGCGAAGGGGTCTGTTGTCATGCTAGTTAGCCACAAGCCACGTCTCAAGGTTACCCCACCATCATGAAAACGGTAGCGGAACACGATAAGATCAAGTCGAGCGCTGTACCATCAGATACGGTGACCACCTGGACTCTACCGCGCCTTCACTCTTGCGTAGACAGGAAGTCGTCGCACTGCGGGACACAAGAAACGCTCATCCCGCACGGTGGACGGTCGGTTGAGGGAGGGGTACAAAGTCACACTCACCGAAGGTCTTAAGGTTTTCGATGGACATAAACTCGTCCTTTGCCTGAAATCGACTAAAAAGGGGTTTGAAGAAATAAGGATCAGGAGGTCGAGAACGTTGGTCTCGTGTAAAGCTGCGATAGGAGCGTGTGGTTGAAGAACTGTGTGTCTGATGATGATGATGTCGGGACCAAGAAAGAAGAGGGAAGAGAGAAAGTCGGGGGCTTTCTTAGAAGGTGGGCAGGTGGGCAGGCACAAGACCAGGGCCAGCGAGTCGCGAGCGAGAAGACTCTGCCGACGGAGGCGAATGCGGCTCTGGGCCAATCAGCCTGCCGCATCGGCACTGTTGGCTGAGTCATCACCGGTGGCCAAGGCCCTGACTGGCTGCCCGCAAGATCTGGTACTTTCTACACAGCCAGGAAGAGCGTGTTGGCACTGTACCATTTTACTCCTATATGAGCTTTTCTTAAGTGCTTTACAGGTTATGGAAAAATCCATTGCACACTGCGAATTCCCTGTGTTCCATGGAAATTACTATAGAAGGTCACATTCGACGGAACGTCTTATGATCCTTGAGTGGTATCCGGTCGTATCTCGTGGAGTCTGATGAGATCCTGTGTGATATAATTTCAAATGCAATTCCAGTTTGCTATTGTATACCCTTCACACGCCTCATATGCATGGATTCATACAAGGTGCATCTCGAGTTAGAATTCAACCAGTCGTCGGTCAATCGAGAGGCCCAAGACAGGAAAGTACATTTGACACTATGAGACCGATGGGCGAAGGAGGAGGGTATCCATGTATCTATCTCTCCGATCGACTGCATCTTGACTCAACATGAATTATACGATGCAATGGCTCGCGTATTTCACCGGCTATCAAGCAGTTTCCTTTCAAGTTATTCGACGAGATGGCGCTGCGGAACCATGCATCGTCTATGCTGATGGGACAGGAATCGGAGACGCAGCAGTGTTGCGAGGTGCGGGAGGTGGTAGGAACAGAGGGAAGTATGTCTGAGGAGAAGGTTAGAAAGGCATCTGGAGTGCATGACGGAGCAGCCAGAGAACGTACAACAACGAGTGCCATCACTAAGACGAGGAACAAGAGCCGGTCAGCCATGAACATGCACGTGCAATCAAATATGTGGAGAGAGTGCAGTCAACTTACAGGACATGAAGACGGACATATATGCCGGCGTGCTCGCCGTTTTGCTCTGCTCCGGGGACTCAGCTAGCCAGTTCTGGAGGGAAAAGACAAGCGAGACCCTAGCAATATTGTCAGATGTCATTTTAGATAAAGAGTAGCGAGGGCAGCTCACCATCCGATCATCCTGCATGCGTCACGCCTCGTAAGAGATTCGATCGACAATTAAGCCCTACTAAGAGTTCGTACCTATTTCTAGTGAACATCTAGGGTGATATCAGCATCACAAGCCCAAGAGCACTGGAGGGCAGACGAACTCACCGCAGCCATAGGCATCGTGCTCGACATGGCACCTTTGGATTGACAGTCAGACATTGCCCCAAGTAGATGTTATGCCCACCGCGGCTGGTTGCGTACCCGACATATCAGCCTCGTTCTTGTCCTTGGGCGGATCGACATAGGGAATGACTGGAGGCAGAATGCTGTTAGAATCATGGCAGCAAGTGCAATAGTTGTAGTTCCGCGCTTACCCAGGTCCGGCCTCCGCATGTCTTTCTTCGAAGCCATCACGAATACAAATCAAACACGCCCGAAGCTTCTTCCAATGCAGAAAAGAATCGCTCTGATAGTTGCGCGCGCAAAGGTGGGCGCGAGGATGTGCTGAATGGACAGGTGTGTCCTTGCACGGCCATAGCGCGCGCGAGCTTCTAGATCCCAGAGTCCGCTTGGCGACGGTAGCCGGTTCGGTACTGCTGCTGGGCCCACCCCCAGAAGAGATCTTCCCAGTTCTGGGTTCCCAGATTGTCAACTTCGTTTGGGAACTCATGGTGGCCGGTGAGACTGCTCAGTGAGCGAGATGTTTTTATTTTCAGCTTACATCTTACAGTGGGCATTTTTGCGTTGGAATTTTCTGTTTCTTGTTTGTTCATTCATATCTCCGCAGAATCGAAATACAAGTGTCCTCGTTAAAGCCACTCACAATACAGAGTACATACATGTATGCTAATTATTTACCTTGTTATGCCTCCGGAAAATTGCATAGGAAATGGCCTGCAGCACAGTCGCAATGTCAAGAGCACGTCCATAGTTCGGAAGTACCTGTGATGGATGCCGCAACCCGTCCTCCGTAGATGTCGCACGACCATTTTCAGACTACCAAGAGCGCATCGAAGTGACATCTCATATCTGGACCAGAGAAAAGCATGCTACAACATTCCGATTCGTCAGTTGTCCATTACCATCTCAGATCGGGGTCGCGTACTCCGTAGATTACCGTGATAACGTGCTCCGTACTCCGTACATCTGCAGACCAAGTGGGCGGCTGAGAATTGTCCGGCGGTGACCGCTCCACCGCAACCACGCCATCCGAGGCCCGTACCGGTACTTTACCGTACGGTCACCGAATTACTTACCCCATCAAGTCACGCTCATTCGGCTTTCATCAACTCCCGGTTGATTGCTAACTATCACTTATCTAATCCTAATCGACGTCTTGCTAGTTAACTCACTAACTAGTGGTTACTACCTTCTGCTGACCATCTGGTCTTCCCCTTTCATCTCAATTATCAACAGAACTCGCCTTCCTGTTGGGTTGCGATATTCGGGGGAAAGGGAACTTCTCCAGGTACGGATTCCGCTGGTCACGGATGCTGCTCTGTTTGCTGATTAACAATCTCGTTGCATTCAGGTCTTCCACCGAGCCGTTTCCTGGGTACACGGCAAGGCGAAAGGAAGGCGCAGAGGATATTTCTTGGAGCTCTGCGTAGATAGGTTTGCGCAGCGCAGAAGTCTACGGCTGGCCATTCTCTCGTCCTATGAAACCCGCCCGATGCCTCACATTTGATGTCCAGGTCGACACCATGTGCCTGAGATGATTCCTCATTCTTCCGCTGGTGTCCAACCGTGGGCCCATCAGTCTCACGCTCTAAACAATAACAGTGCGAGGAGTCTGGATGGCGTAAATATTGCAGATCGCGCTCCGTTTGCCACTGAGAAGTTGCCAGGGGCTGTCTCCATGCCTCAGAGCGAACAGACCGTCATCGACCTGACATCCGGTGAGTCGGCAGCGCAAGAGAACGAGCGTCCGGCGAAAAGACAGAAGTTGGATGCTTCAACTGGTCCCAACGTCAGAAGTACGGAGGGGAAGAGTGTGTCTAGTCCAGCTGCCTGGAGAAGTGCGCCTCTGGCACACCGCGCTCGTCCAGCGTGGTCGTTTCAGGAGCTGGTATCTGAGACAAACCCAGGAAATTCGACTGTGAATGACTCTCGTAATTCCCCCTCCGCTCTTCCATTTCCAATTCGACCATGGAAATATACGCCTCTGCGCCAGGGTGGTAATACCGGAGGATCGAGGGAGAACTCCCCCGACAGACAAGTTCAGACAACGCCATATCACCTCGACACACCGTCGGTTGCCCCAGTACTCAAAGGAGAAAGTGTGTTACCCGTAGACCTTTTTCGTCATTTAGACTGAAACTGACCAATACGATGCAGAAGTTGCCGATTTCTCCCCATGGACCGGAAATCACCCAGAAGACGTGCTAAATGAGCAAGCTGCAAAGCAAGGGCATTACGATCGTACCCAGGTCTCTCAGAATGAGTCAAATACCGCGAGGCCGTCACTGTATGCGCAGCTTCGACACCGCTCCGGTCTTCAGGTGCTGTCGTCTGTTTTCGCAGCTGCACTTGAGAAGCGACAGACGAGTAGCAAACTTTCTGCAGCATCGACATTTAAACCACCCCCTCGAGTAACTCTCACCGATAATAAACGGGAGGCCTGGCTGCGAGATCTCGCCAATCCTAATGTTCCGCTGCGCAGGCTCAGCCGGACCATACCCCATGGTGTGAGAGGAAAGCTACTCTTGGATCAGTGCCTTAGCAAGTCAATTCCCATTGGAAGAGCTGTATGGTTGGCCAAATGCGTTGGTGCAAACGAAATCCGTGCCTTCAAGCGCAAGGGCACAAGCGGTTCGCTAGCTCTGGGACTCGAGGTTAAATGGATCAGAGATTGGACTACAAATGTCCATCTGTTCATTGAAGGAGTACTTCCCAGTTGTGGGAACCCGCGGTGGAAAGTGAAGGTAGCATATGCGTACGTATCTATGGTGTGTATTCGTGATTCGACCAATTTGCTGACTTAGGCGACTACAGTGTGAGACTCACAGCTCGCTTGTTTTTCGAACATCTACTCGATCAAGACCAGCACCTCGACTGGTTCCTATATTCCTTAGAGGCGGCATCGCTGGATGATCTTCCTATATGGCTTATGATCCTTGGCGTGTATTGGAGTAGTATCGTGCCGTTCAGGCGCCGCGGAAGAAAGCTTATGGAGATATTACTGGAAAAGCTTCGGAATGTATGTGATTCCCCTCGATTTCTTACGCGCCCTCACTAATCAACTTATGCAATTATCTAGAGTTCTCAAACAGCACAGGAAGGACTTATGAAGCCAATGTCTCATCGATTGGCGCACCTGGTCAGGAAGCTGGTCTATGAACAAAGTTCTTCCGCTGTGATTCCTAGGTCATGGGACAAGTACAGGACCGTCATGTCCTCCTGCCTAGCAACTAGTGCTGCAGATGAAACAGTTTTTCGAACTATTGCTGGTCGTAATGCCTACCTGCAATGTTCCAAGGGCCCAAGCAAGGTCTCAGAACGCTCTCCTCTACGTCAAATAGTCATATCTCTTGATTCCGCTTGCTCCACACACGATATAAACGCCACTTCCCAGGCATGCTTAAGTGTCATTGATGACAAAGAAGTTTTGATTGCCAGAGTGCTTGAATGGTGTTCCACATCCTTCCGCTACGGTCTCGTGAGGGTGTATATTGCTATACGCTTACTGCGGAAGTGGAGACGGTTGGGAATGGATACGGATCACCATATATTTTCATTCCTCTTAACTGCCAAAAAACAGGTCGGGTTACACATTGAAAATGTGTACCATGTCATTTCAGAGCTTGTCAGGTCGCAGACGTTCTCTGTGGGTAGATATCTGCAGTGGCTCATCGCCAAGGGTATCATCGACTCTGACCAGGAGAATGGACATCAGGTCAGTTCCGCATCCATATGTAGAATAGTCCAATGCTCAGATAGCGAACAGGAAGTGTATCCCTATGTCGAATTGCTCCGTCACATCCCTGTTGGGCGTCTCCCGGAACACGTTCGCAGCCTCCGTAACACACTTATGCTCCGTGCTGGCTTCCATCCGTCCGACGAAGGCCCTACTATTGATGCACTCAAATCACTCATCAGGCCACTGCTTCCAGAGATTTTCGGATATAATGTCAGAGCTGACACTGATTCCCTTGATAATAAATTGCTGCTCAATCAGACGCACGCTGTGAGGACTGAAATTGGCCAGTGGATACGGACTGGTGTGTCAGGACGTTTGAGGAGTACTCCACTAAGGTAAGTTTATATCCGTTCTGTCTGTCCTTGACGCATAGCTGAGTACTAGAAGGGGATGCCACGGGCATCATTCATCACACCTTGATGAGGTGGCGTCTTTAACTCCTGATGAATTCTATACTGTTCGGAGCATCATGGAAACATTCGGGGATCTCTCAATGCTGGCCGACATATTGAACGATATAGCCAGTTCAGACAACGTTATTGTTCTGGCTTCGGTTGTGGACACCCTCAACTATCACTTTGACTCATTTACTGTCATCGGCGCCATGATGGGTCTTTGGAGAAGGTCTGTTGATGCTTGGTCTCGAGTAAAAAGTGTCGGTCTATCTACACGAGAATTGGTCTATTCTCTTGTAGAACTTGGCCTCCGCCTTCCTACTGAAGCAAGCACGGTAGCTGTTCTCCGTCAAGAGCTATTCCGGCTGGATTGCAGGTCTACGTTAACTGCATCTTCGCCGATGTCTGATCACATGGTAGATACGATAAACTCTGAAAGGTGGACGTCCAACGAGGATCTGGATCAACTTCTGTCATCTGCGGCAGGTATGGAAGAGTCCACGTTAGCTACAGTGTTTGGGACACTGTCCAAACGTCTAGAGTTGGCTGGATCTGCAGACGGGAATTTAGCCCTCGACGACACATGCCGCCACTTAGTGCAACTGCGATCCTTCAATTCCAAACTCTTCGATACTCTGTTGATCAAATGGATTGTACAAATCATAAAATCCACACCTCGACCGAGGCTATCGACAATTTTAATTCCACTGATCGGAGTCGGGTGCGTGACCTTAAAAGGCTTTTTTGCTCTAGCAAGAAAACTTTTGCAGCTCGATACTAGTGCTGCCATTTCGGAACTTATTATGCTGCGGCTGGAGCTCCTTGAACTTCTGTGTCCATTGTTGCCCACGCATCGAGATGCACACAACCTAGTAAGACTTGTCTGTTAGTTTATAAAGTGGGATGAATCCTGACTCAGACCAGATCGCTTATCGCTTCGCGATAGCTCAACAAGAGTTCCTCTCCAAGAATTCGGAGGACATTCTTGATATGATCCGAGAAACTGGAGACAGCTTTGCCACCTACGCTCCTTCCGATAGCACGGAAGCTACTCTACTGTCATTTTATGCCTGTTCAGTACCGCTGCTTTGCGACTTACTTATTCGCAGCCCTCAATCGGTGGTGGAGCGCTGCGTACAAAAGCTTTGTTGTGGCGAGAGTCAGCCTACCGTGCATGCTGTGCAGAAGGCTTTGAATATGCTCCTTGGATTTGGCGATAAATCGGGTGCGTTGGTTTCTATTTATCATACGTGTATTCGTTCTGACTTCGGCCGAGGCACAGGTTCGACTCTCACTGAGGCAGAGAGCACTTTAGGAGCAGCGAATGACTTCTCGCTGTCATTCTGCCAGATGAAACTTCAGGTTTTATTCAACGCAGAATCGGGTGAAGGAACGAAAAATGACATCATAGATGTGATATTCAGAGCAGCAGTGGCAGATATCCAGGCGAAAAGATCAAACTGGGTTGACATGGTGATAACAATGACTACAGAGGTTGCGCAGCAGGTATGAGGATGTCTCCGAGAAGTCCGTATATCTTGAGCTAAGTTGTCATCTAGATTCGACAACGAGCTGAAAGAGGCTTTTTGTCAGTTGCATTATCCGATAGCCCCACCGGCGAGACTCGGGTTGATGAGCTCAGTGCACAAGACATGGCGATGGTGTATCTCACGATTGTCGAAGAACTCGCATACAGTATCCCAGATACTGGTGTTCCTTCTATTGCCCAATTGCTTACTGAAAAGATGACTATCTTGTTAAACAAGCACATCGCTCTGCAGAACAGTGTAAGGCATTTCCCTCGAAACGACGGCACTCTGGCAACCGACGAGATAGAAACAACACTCTCTACCTTCGGAAGGCACAGTGCTTTCTGGGTCACAACTCTTCTAAAGATGACTGTCATCCATTGTTCTGCATTTACCAGCTCTTCTGCAGCAGGAAAATCTAGTCTCCTGGACCAGACACGTCTTCTGGTTACGATATGTATTATCGCTACATTACAATGCCCTTCAGATCTAATACCTGAGTCTCAGAGCGCGGGCTATCTTTCTGAAAAGCAAAGAGAGTCGTCTCAAAGAGGGCTGCAGACTTACGCTTTCGATGTTGCTGCTTGCCTTGTGGATCACCTGCCTGAAGACGTTCGGCAGCAGTGTACTCGCTTTCTAAAGGAGCGGTGCCCATCATCTCTCCATGTCCGGAATAATCCCCGTCTACTCTACCTCCTTGGCCCTGTAGCAGATCTTGGTACGTTTACTCAACCTCAAGCTGCTGTTGGGTCACCACCGACTACGTCTGGCTCCGCATGTACGCCGTCGTCGTCGTCAAATGTCGGAACCGGGACATCTGCTGGCTTGCAATCCAGTCAACCGGTCATGGCTTTTGCTGGGCCATTCGAAGATCAAACTCACGCTGCAAATCGCCTTCGAATTCAAAATCGTGGGCGCGTAGTCGGGGTTTATCCTTTCAGGCCATGGGAGATGTTGGAAGAGGCCGCTCCTGTCTTGGGCATAAATGATACTGCCGTGGCCCTCGGTTTCTTCAGTGCCAGAAAGACAACCGAGCTCCAGTAAGCAGGGAAAGTCCATGGTCAAGGACATCATAATGCTGTTATTACATTTCCTCTTTTCTTTCTGAATCGCTGTGTTTGGAGGTCACGATACTGTTCTCTTTCGCAAGAAGAGAGAATGAACTATTTCTCTATCTCAGCCTCGCCTTGATATCTTGTCACAAGGTGAATATACTGTAAGTTTACTTCGTACTTGATCCCTTCTTGGTGTCCGGTGATGATCACGAACAGATTTCACCCTGCATGTTGTTTCCGTTACGCTGTCATTCTATGCATCTATCTCTCGACTGTCCGGGGTGGTCTCTTTTTGTTTGTACAGTCATGATTGCATTATACATAGGTAGATTTATTGGCGTAACAGTCAATGATTATTTCAGCATATATATGTGGCTCCGAGTAATTGGAGAAACCGAGAACAAACTGGTGGGAACCATTCTTGTGAGCTCATATATCCATTTTATGCTACCGTGTCATTATAGAGATCAGTATCAAATCACTGTGCATCTTAAGCAAAAATTGGGTAATGACAATTTCTTGGCTACTGGAAGGAACAATACGGACATCAGACCCTGAATATTAAGATCACACCAAAAAACAATCTAACCATAACAATACCATGTACAGCATACAAAACTGAAGACCCATTATAAATACCTATATGAAAGTGAGCCGCGATTGTTCACTTGACAGATCAACAATACCGATCAGTGTATGATTTAAAGGTGAGGCTTGGAAAAGGCCGTCTCAGTCAGATACCATCCTGTCTCAAGTTTTCTTTTTCTTTGGTTTGGCAATCTTCTTTTCAGCTCTCTGGAATTCCTTTACACGCTGTTCTTCTTCGAGGTCTCTGATCACCTCTTCAACGTCTTTGGCGGATAGCTCAATATTCCTCTCGAGCATTTCTTGGTAAACCCAAGGTCGAATTTTAGGGATGATAGTGGATCCGATGTGGAGTGACTGCTTGAACTCCTCGCTGAGAGTAGACTGAGTATTATCTTGTCCAGTATACTCCGCATTACGGACTGGAGAAGGGCTTGTCTTATTGGATGCTCCGTCTCCATCCACAAGAGTAGTTTCTGTAGTCCTGGAACCCGACCTGGATCGAGACTGCGGGCTCGCGATTGAACTTGGACCGGAATCTTGTTCTGGGTCTTCGTGTGCAGTGGCCGGTTTTTCTTCGTGCAATGCAGGCCCCTCTTCCCCCGTAGTTCGTTCAGATTGCTGTACGGCTCCTCTGCCGTTCTTAACAGTAGACTGGCTCTCTGTATCTGTGTTGGTGGTTTCTGCGCCACTTTGGACGGCTAGAATGTTCTCCATCTCTGCATGAGCAACAGCTTCATCCTTGGCTGGTGAAGGGGTCACTGTATTCCTCGATCCAGATTCCGATTTGTACTCGTGGGTGGCATTTGAGCCCGCATGAAAAGCGTGTGGCAGCATTGGATGTGGAAGAGGCGGGTGTGGAAATGGTGAACAAGGGGGTAAAAAGAGTGTTGGAGGCGCCCAGGCAAGGAGTGGGCTTCCATCTATGGGAAGTAACTGCATAAAATACTTGAAAGAATGCTCAAGGACCTATTCAAGGTTGATATCAATCATTTAGATGCCTGGAAGGAATACGATTGAGGCTTACCTTTATGGCGTCAATACAATCATCAATATAAGCGAATGTAACGGTGGCAACTTGAGTAGGATAGTACCCGTGGAATAATACTGGTTGGATGCAGAATGCTTCAAGTGGTCCTCTATCATAGAGAGCTTCGTAGACATCGGCTTCGGTCATGGGGAAGCCGTTACGATGACCTAGAGAGGCCGTTCCTAGGAAAGTGCTATCAGCCACAGACTGACTCAGGCAGGTTTTAATCAAATGCGAAAGAGCATTCCAGATAGTTAATGCAGCTTACTTCTTGCTTTGGCCCGTTCAATCCTCAATACACGCCCATGAAGTACAGGAGCATTATCATATTGCAGAGCAGCTTCAGCATCCTGCATTCTCTTTACGCAGACGTCAGATGATGGGAATATTTAAGCATCAATACTCGGTGGAGATAGCAGAACATACCTCAAATTGCAGAAATGCCGTGGGCAACTGATTTTTTTTGTCATATTTGATTTTCACATGGCAGTTACCAAAGACTGCAAATCTAGCTTCCAGGTCTCTAGCTAGTTGGGGTCTGGAGACTTGGGTTGAGAGGCTAAAAACACAAATCGTTTAGTAAAAGGGATATGATGAGATAGACACGCTACGAGATATGGATAGAGAAGATGGTCTATACTCACTTGCCGATGAATAGACAGGCGCTCGGAGGAAAGAGGCCTTGGGCATTCGTTGCACATGGCCTTGCGTAAGCTCTATCAACGCGTCGAGGATATATGACGCCGCTTTCCACAAAAGGATAGATAGGAGGTGGTGGCCCCTCGAACACTGCCATTCCTGAGTACAGAGGTGGGGGCTGCGTTTCAAACATCGTTCCGTAGCCACGATATATGCTTTAGATAGTACGAGTGTGTAGGGTAATTGAGTATAGTTGTAAACGTACAGAGTAATGCGTTATATGCGCAATGCAAATATACAGATAAACTATGGAGCTGAAAGAAAATCATCCAGCAGGGACGGAACAGAAGGGGGAGATGATAATAACCATATGAGACCGGCAGGCATCAGAGCCAAGATTTTGGTAGGCGAGACCAAATAATACAAGAACCAGGCCATTTGAGGTATATGTTGTCCTAGATTTTGGAACCGTTGACAGCCTATGCCTATCTCGATGACGGCTTGGTCTATACGGGGATAGTACTTGGATCGCGATGGAACCCACACAAGAAAGACAACGATATGATTTTATTACTTCAAGACCGTTGCAGGAATTATCTGCAGTATTGATGGATGTCTAATTCACAATATAATTATAAAGTTTAGGCTACAATACCCCCGTCCAGCTATACGCTTGCCTGGACATATAAATAGAAGATGTATAGATATTGATAGCTATTGATTGTAACACCAAATTTACAAGTTCCTCAAGGGCGCCTTGAGGACAACAATATGTGTTAACGTAATAGCCGCATAGTATTCTATTCGAGAGGACAAAATTGGAAAGCAAGGCTTTTTGTTAAGTGGACTATTGAGTTTGGTTACACTAACTAAAGTGTCAAAGACAAGAACTAACCCTTCGGATTATGCATGTTGCATATGGAATGTTGAATACGGGATGGCATAAAAACAATGTATCGATACGACTTGAGATTTTAGCGGTGTGGTATGTTGGCATATGAACTAGCGCCAGACAATCTGTCGTATCTAAGGTTTTGATTATCCATAGGACCTGCTAGAGTTCACTGCGTAGTTGCTTTGTATGACTAGAAAATAAATATAGCTCCAAACTTCTCTCTGCTCTTAGAACCGAGGCTAGTTAAGCGAGGAGCTTATACATGCTAACTAAGTGATTTAATGTCGTAACATCGCTTCTATCATAGCAAGGCAATCCCTTATTTCCAGATGGAAAGAGATTGATCTTCTAATCTACGGAATTTTAGAATTCATATAAAATTCCATTATATAAGCAAAATAACCAAAGAATTATCTTTGTGCACTTGCAATCACTCTTGTACTTGAGCTCTGGGAAATCTTTCTATTTATTATAATTAGTAATCCTTATAAACTGTTACATTTTTTTAACATACATTCGTACAATTATATTATGCGGTGCGTAAATAGTTTGAAGATAATCTAGCTACCTAAATTAAACTGCCAGGTTCTGATATTTTTCAGCGCTATTGACATGTCGCGACTCGCAAGCACCGCTAATGGAATAGAATGTCGTAACGAATAAGATGTAGTTAATACAGCAATGATGAAGGAATGTGGGATGAGAGGATTAGAAGTCAGTGCTATTTTGTAACGATTAGACTTGAGTAGAACTATGATATTGAACCTGTATACATGGAGCTGGCGCTATTGACATCAAGCCATACATAGTGGAATAATCCTACCGTCGAATCTCTGCGCGGCAGACAGTCACATATATAGGAGACTATACCATGGCTGTCCCACGATACTATGTCACCTGTATCGCCCTAGCTAAGAAAGATCCTGCTTATTGGGTTACTTCAGCAATAAAATAAATGGCACCTTTTCAGATACTTAGGTTTTAATAGTTAGGTAGTTAACTAAAAAGCATCTTGTATGTAATACATACAGCACCGATCAGGTTGGACCGGTCGGCAGGGAAATACTTTAACGAAGTATTGATCTTATCTAATCTGGGAACTCTTGGCACAACTACCACATAATTCCCCTTTCCAGTTCACTGACATCACACCAAGTTGCCATTTATTTTGTGACAAATAGGTTGCCCCGTGTACATCACGAAACAAGATCATTTGTGTTTATTACGGAAGCATGGTCTAGGCAACTATAAGTACAAATTTTGACTTTATATCTAAACTTAACTGCAACTATTTCGTACCATGTTTCCGACGCCAAGGTGTTTGGCTGCAAAACCGCCCGGATTCCTCAAACGGAGCACACAGGAGCTTAGTCGATTGACAAGGATAGGTATGATCTTCAATATTTTGTTACACTCTTGCTGAGTCCTTTGTAGGGCCCTGCTGATCTCCCAAGCATGGAATACCGAAGCTCTCTCCACACCCACGAAACCGTACAATCTCCTCAATTTTGAAGACGAAGCCACCGTTGCAGGCTGCAAGACCTTTGCCGATCGAGCTGTAGGGGGATACAGTACGGCGAACCTTGATTATGTGCCTGCAAATCCTTCGACAAATACACCAGCACATGCACGCTTCCACGGCAGCATTTCAACAAAGCTTCCTCCGAATTGGCGAGTTGAGAGAACAGGTACGCCCTCCACCGTGGAACTACATCTATTCTGAGTTGAATATGTTATACTAACTTTTTGATTTCATTTACATAGGTTATGCTGCGTTCCGTAACAAAGATCGCGGGTTCTGGCTCTTCGGTCGCCTTTTCTGGAACATCGATCCTTATACCTACCTGGCTCTCCGTGTGAAATCGGATGGACGGCGTTATACAGTCAATATCCAGACAGATTCCATCGTTGAAACCGATATCCATCAACATAGACTCTATACGAGACATCACATACGTCGAACAAATTCACCATCGCCCCTCTCGGCTGCTACTGAGGCTTCCGAGGCGGGCGGTGTACCGGCAGCTCTCTCGGATATTCCCCCGAAATCTACAATATTATCTTCCTCCAGTTCTGCGACTACTTCTGGTTCTACAGGGTGGGAGACTGTTCTTCTGCCGTTCAATGCCTTTGTCCGTACCAATCACGGCTTTGTCGTCGAGCCCCAGACATCCCTACTTCGGCAGCGCGTGAGAAGTGTCGGCATTGGGTTGACAGATCGTGTAGAGGGACCTTACGATCTTCGCATCCACAAAATATGGGCTACAAATGGTATCAGTGAAGAGGATGCCGAGGAGGAGAGGAGGATATGTGGCCCCTACGCACTGCCCACTGACGAGGGAGTCAGGACAGGCTGGATGTCAGAGAACCCATATGAAAAGATTTCTGACGAAAAGGAGCTTTCTGGACAAAGGTCTAAGGCCAGGGGCCTCAAGGGGCTGAAAGATGAGTGGGATAACTAGCAGACAAGCCTTGTTTATGTAGTTTTAATGATTAACGCTAAGCGTACAATAATATAAATTCTCGTAAAACTCACATATTACAATGAAGAATGCGAATCACCCTCTGTGCTAAGCCAGCGGCTTCCATAAGGAGCTAAATATATACCCACGGGCTTATGGCAAATATCGTGTCTTAGGAGACTGGTAATTTCCTATATATTCGAAACGGGTTGTCTCATTAAATATCATTGGTGGATACCCATCGACGAGGCCTGTGTCTATTGACCTCCAGTTATCTTCTCCCATGCCTCCCGATACTTTTCCTCCGTCCTCTTCACAACTTCCTCGGGCATACGTACGCCTTCCTTGCCCTTGAGTCCTTCCTTGACAAGCCAGTCACGAAGGAACTGTTTATCAAAGCTATCCTGGCCGCGTCCGACTTGATAGGAGCTCGCAGGCCAGAACCGCGACGAGTCTGGGGTCAAAACCTCATCCACCAGGACAACCTCATCCGTTTCCTCATCATGACCAAACTCGAATTTTGTGTCAGCAATGATGAGACCACGAGAGAGCGCGTATGTGTGAGCAGTTTTGTATAATGCAAGAGCAAGTGATTCAATTTTCGAAGCGTAGCGCTCTCCCACTATCTTAGCGGCTGTTATTCGCCAGCGACTATCAGCATATATTGTTTATAATACGGGTACACACGTCAAACCTTGGTCAGGGTGGATGTTTTCATCATGATCGCCCAGCTCTGCCTTGGTGCTGGGAGTGTATATCGGACCGTCGGGAAATTCCTGGCTCTCTTGCAATCCAGCTGCGACTTTGATCCCATGCACAGTTCCAGACTTCTGGTATTCTTTCCACGCAGACCCAGTGATGTAGCCACGGACAATCGCTTCAATAGGAAATATTTTCAGTTTGCGGACTTGCATACTACGATTCTGCAGCGTCGGCCTAAGCGACTCAGGAATCTGAGGCGGGAGATCGAGAGTAATGAAGTGGGTACGAAGAGAGGGGATAGCATCTGTGAGAATCTTGAACCACGTTTTGGTGCAGAGAGTCAGAAGAACACCCTTAGAGGGGATACCCTGGAGAAGAAGAAGACGTTAGGCCTAGTGTGATCACATTGGTATCCAAGGGCTTAATGCATTGTGTTCATACATTTTCCATAATGACATCGTATGCAGAAATACGATCCGTCGCAATGAATAGAAGCGTCTTGTCATTAACTTCGTATAGATCTCGCACCTTTCCTCGGGCAATTAAGGGCAATGCACCCTCGAGATCTGTCGTCGTGAGTACCCGGCTCATTTTGTGAGGGCTTTAGGATCAATGAGATTGGAATCAATATAGGAAGTTTATGCGTAGTCTGCAACGATATTGACAGGCATATATGCCCCTATTTTAGTTTTTAAACTGTCCGTCGTATCAAGCCTTGAGAATTCTTTGACAATGACACTGTAAGATACTTTTTTTGAGCGATTCTCTTTTGGCGGGGTGTGTCCCGCAATTATTGCCTTATTTCTGAGGCATAAGCATTTCCGCTGATCCACAAGCAGACTAGGCGCGTCTCGAGACATTAATGGACGAACACAGTTCAGGTACCAGACGCGTATCGCGCTCTCAGCGTCGATAAGTGCAGGAACAAACCGGCTGTATATCTCTCTTGATCTACACAATTCTTTCTTCATTGCATGGTTGCCATCGCGAGCTAGTGCACTCCCATGGAAACAGACTCGTTCGCGGCATTGAATCAAGCGCAAGATATTTGCTAGGGATGTAGGCAGTTGTCCTTTCATCCCAAGGGAAGAACAAGGGAGCAGCGAATGAAGTTACTTTCAAAATGAGTCGCTACCTAACCCCTTCCAAAGTTGCGCTGTTATGTGTGGTCTCGACCTATGTTGAAGGGACTGTCCCTAATTCCTCCGCTATACCGGTTCTCTCATTTGTCGTCTCCAACCTGTTCCCTCCAGATAATACAGATAATGAGGCTCGTTCATTCAAATGGGATACATATCACGTTGTGTCAATTAACCGATTCTATGAGGCGCTTTCAACCCATGTCTCTTCGATACCTGGCCGCTCGGTCTGGGATCTCTTTCTCAAGAAAATATGGTCAATAGACAGCTGCGATGCTCTTGAGAGCTATTTCGAAAGTATGGCATCGATGCTTGTCAAGACGAGAGAGGAGCAGCTCCGTGATAGAGATGACGGTATCGCTCCAGAAACAGGTCGGATCCTTCTCTCACGGTCATCTCCTCTAGGCGTGTTCGTGAGAAGAGCTCAGTTGGAGTTCACGAGACTTCAATTCCACGACTCGGTGAATTTATGGAAAGGGTTCATCAAGTATCGTCTGGAAACATACCATGCATGGGCTAAAAAAAACCCGTCATCCGAACAAACGGCTCTTGATATCAATCTTCTCGACTTAGGGCTTCACCCAAGTAGCCCACTGGCACAGGTGATGTACAGTAATGTCATGGAAGAGTCAGAGGATGATATGAGTGTCAGTACGAAAGATGCAGAAAGATTGTTAGAATTCCAGGTTGGGGAGCTTCAAAGTAGGCTCATATCTCTTTGCTGCAAGGGCTTTGCTAACGTAAAACAGAATTTGGGGGACGAGTGCCATCTGAGGTGAAAGTCCAACTTGAACGTATAATGTCGTCCGGAGTTACTATTCCGAGTCTATCCCATTATCTGCGGTATGTAGCTCTACCATGTTCTCTCATCCAACCGGCTGACGATCTAGATTTCTCGACTCTTGGAAGGCAGGGGATTACTTATCTGCTTTTGACAATCTCCACCGCTATTTCGACTATACAATGCACAGTCACGATCGCAGCTTTTATCAGTACGCATTGCTAAACCTTGCTATTCTACAGGCAGACTTCTCCTGTTACAGCGAAGCCATATCTGCGATGCAGGAGGCTATCTCTATTGCACGAGAATCACATGACATGAACTGCTTGAATTTTTGTATGAGCTGGCTTTATCACTTTGGAAAAGCGTTTCCCCAGGAGATGGCTGGTGTTCAGAATGCCGGCCGTCTTGGGACAGAAAAGGAAGGCCTAGCCTTCCTAAAGGCGAAGGCAAAAGAGACTGAGATGTGGAGCCTTCTGAGCACAACACTCCTGAGCGAAGCAAAGTTGCAGGCTCAACAGGTATTTCTGTCGAATCTATGTATGTCTATTATTGATCTGACTGTATGTATAGGGCGAAGGGCTTGCACTGGCTTTTGAAAACATTGTCAAGGCGTCTCATCTTAACGTAACGAAGCATCTGAAGAACTCGATGGGTCCTTTGCTATTGCTCCAGATTTCACTTTTTGCTAGGACAGGTATGAAAATTGCAGGCATTTTATATACCAAATGATGCTGACTACTTGTAGGTCTTACACATCTGTCATGGTTATATTGTGAGGTTTTCCGTGAATGTTATTCCGACAAAGCCTTACTCGAGGACTTTCTTAGGAGCATCTTCCGAAGCTGTCAGATCGTGCGTATTAGACCTCTCCATAAATCAAACAACATAAGCTCTAACGAAGTTGAAGCTCGCACAAAAGGGTTGCTATAAAGAAGCCCTAGTATGTGCAAATGAGATCTCTCCAGATATAATTCGCTCAATGAAAGTGAACCAGCACTGGGTATATTTCATAGGTATCCTACAGTTGAAGAGACAACTGCACAGGTGGGGCGATCTCTTCTCTCATTGCTTATGTTTATCTGACTATTCTCAGGGACAGCATAGAATCCGCTGAGAGTCTGTTATCACAACTCCAATCCATCCAGCCCCCTGATGTGGATATATCCAGCAATCTTTCTCTTCTCGAAATAGAATTTAACAGCAGGAAGGGAGACTATGGGCGCGCCTTGCAGTTAGTCGAGAAGGCCGCACAACCCGTGCAAGACGAAAGTTGCGACGTCCTCACCCAAGTCAAATTGCTATGCGTGAAAGTCCAGTTTCTGACAAAAACTGGTCAGCCGCACAGTGGATTATCGTTAGCCATTAGAGCGGCCAGCATCGCATATCACTCTAGAGTGTTAGCTGGTCTCTGGGAAGCACTCTGTGCAGTTGCAGGCGTATTGCTTCATCTGGGAGAATTCGAAGCAAGCACTGAAATACTGGAAAGTATCGTACCACAGGTCCTCGAGGTTGAGGATAGCGACCTGACCGCGCGATGCTATTCTCTGCTTGCAGATGCAAACATAGGGCTTGCAGGCAAATTATCGAAAAGCAGAAACCGCGACCCAGCAGGGAAAGACTATATGACCCGTGCCCTCGAATATCTTCATGGCGCTTATGATAACTTTGAGGATATCGAGAACTTGACTGGCCAATGTGAGACGGTGGCGAAGAAAGCTACAATCATGCACCTTTCTGGGGATCTCTTACTGGCAAATGACTACGCTGCAAAGTATCTGGACCTAAGAAAACAGAACTCCGATATGGCGTAACAGACTGTATTATTGGCGGTTGCATGTATCCAATCATATCCGGGGCTCAAACCTCGGTTAGCAACTATTCAGCTAAATAGGATGCAGCATTTCCTCTGGTCTATCATCTTTTTATGCGGCCTCTTAGCGAACCACACCTTAACGAGGGCAGGACTTCACTTTGGTCGAGCTTCACTATCTAATTACAGATTGACCCGTCGTTAAAATATTAGTAGATGTCAATATTCAAGACCAGGTTGCCTTCACTTAACTCTTCATTTTCGATCTCATTTATAGATGATTGCTGTCAGACCTTACATCCTATCTTCATATATCTGCATATATTAAATCATTCACGTCATCATAAGAGGAAAGATGCATTTCGGCTAATGTTGGTGTTGCCTCTCTTTTCCCCTTATTTCCTCCCTCATCTCTGATTCTCTCATGCTCATCCTCTGGACACGTAAACACCAATCTTAGAATAAAGCTTTTTACACACTGCTCCATATATCTCAAGACGCTGGGCCTGCATATTCTAGTGTATTCATTACTTGTTCCATTGCTGACTTACTATTACATGATGTTTTGCTTTTCCTATATCTCCATTGCAAGAGGACCCCCATTAATAGCTTGCCATGGAGCAACATCTTGGAGGGGCCGCTATAATTTATAAGATCTATTATATTTTGTCTTCTCTACCTTTGAGGTTGCCTGCCCTTTTTGTCTCTGCTCACAACTCCAAAGTCCGTTTGTGCATAAAGACAGGTCGTAGCTTGTCACTTTCTCGACAAAGGTTTGCAGGATCACCTCAGTTAACTGGTCCGTATTGGTCATTGCTTTTACTATTTGACATTGGCCATATGTCAGAGGCAAGTCTATTGTCCAAACGCAAGACTGAAAGTTGTCACATATTAATGACCTGTTACTAGCTCTGCTAAGATAGCTTCACCCTAGGACACTCATCTCGCGTTGCAGGAATGTGAGAGGTCTACATTGAGGTTGGGACTTTTACTGTCTACAGAATATGGATATGAATGGCTCTTCTTGTACATTGTTTAGCCCACTGACAATTTACATAGGGAAGACGAAAGTGCATGCTTTTCAGACAGGGCCGTGCTCTCGCCTCATCATCCACTACCCTACTCTGATATGACTGTATCAGAATACACATTCCATCCCATGTTCGAAAGTTTCTGCAACTGGTCAATCATTGAAAGCTGCAGGCCGAAGGTGCCTAAGTAGTCTTATCCTTGTTGTGGTAGTTGACAGAGGGGTTCCAGCTATACCATTGTTAGTGAACTGATACCCAAAATCCATGAAGCGCTCAAATTTTGACAAGACATCTCCAAAGCAGGTAGCTCTCATCGGTACTCGTTGGCGATAGCAAGCATTGTATGTGATCGAGGATCAGCAATGCGCAAATAAAACACAATACTCACAAGATCGTCTGTCATTTCGGAAAATTAGCGACTGTGCATTGCAACTATTTTCATAATAAACCGATTGACTCACCTTGTCACCGTCGCCCCAAGGGAAGTTCTTGGTACGGATATTTTGATAAGGGTATTCAGTGCGCTCCTCGAGAGGGGGCATGTGCTCCCAGTGCTCCCAGTGCTCCTCCCACAGGTTGTACGCATTGATGCCACCGAGAATCAGGCAGGGAATGACAGCACTATTGTGTTGTGAGCACATTGCTAACTCGAGGTTCTTTTTTGACCTCTTGGCTCCTGCATTGGTCGGGTGACGTACTAGATAGAGAGCTTTCTCCAAAGGTCTGGTAGGCATTGAGTTAGCCACGAGTCATTGTGATGCCTATAACGCATAATAAACGCTGTTGACCTACCACTAGTGGCAGCAGCGTGCTCCTTGACTGCTGCACGCTCACGGTTGAACTCGTTGTCGACGACCCATGGAAGCTTGGGCTCCGAACTGTTGAAGCGTCTCTGAGCAGCATTGCGAGCAGGGGATGCCCGCAGCTGCTGCGCAGCGCGCTGAGAAAGACGAAGAATACTGCGTTGAGAAAGCATTGTTGCGCTCAGTCGCGAAAGGTGAAGTGTAGGGTCGTCGGATCGCTGGAGGTTTGAGACCCAAGACGAGGTTAATGTTTGACGAACTCGACGTGAGCCGTTTAGCGTTCCCGTGATTCGCCGGAGGGCCGGAAAGGGCGACATCGGCTTAGGTAATCTGAGTGGCCTGATGTCACCACCCTTACGCATCACGTGCTTCTCGACACGCGAAAGATATCCCCAACCTCGAGACACAGGCGCATCACTAGCTGTTATGCCCCCGATAATAGACTATTAAAAGTTCTGGGTCCTTTCACTACCACGGACATGCAAGTACGCTGACATATTTGAGAAAAGTATGCGACCCTGGGGTCGCAGACAGTGAAAATGGGGTTTCGTATCGTCAGCTGGAATGGTAAGTTGTATATTACATACAAGTATCTCTTAGATGCGTCATAGGTCGAGATGTACTCTTGGTCTGATGATGCATGCTGACTATGACTTCAGTAAATGGCATTCGGTACGATGTACTGCACATGGTCGCTCTTGTGTGTTCCTGCTCGAAGAACTGCTCTAATTCCTGAATAGAAATCCGTTTGGGTATCAACCTTGGCGCGATAAACGCACATTCGAGGTGAGCGTTAATTCTCGTCAATGCGCGAAAACAAGCTAATTAACGTCAATAAAGGCTATGTTTGATACCCTCGAAGCAGATATCGTCGTGTTCCAAGAGACTAAGATACAGAGAAAGGACCTCCGGGATGACATGGTATTAGTATCGGGATGGGACTGCTATTTCAGTCTCCCAAAGATCAAAAAGGGTAGGTCATTCGGGGCCGCAGGAGAGAGACAACATGAAAATGACATAATGAAGGTTATTCTGGCGTGGTGGTGTATACCCGTAATGCCACATGCATACCCATACGCGCAGAAGAAGGCGTGACCGGTGTACTCAATAGACCAAACTCTTCCACGCCTTATCGTGATCTTCCTGAGGAACAGCAAATAGGAGGTTACCCAACTCCGGAGCAACTGAGTGGATGCGAGGTGGAGGCTGCCACCCTTGATTCAGAAGGCCGTTGCGTGGTTCTCGAGTTCCCTGCGTTTGTCCTGCTTGGCGTTTACTGTCCCGCTAACCGTGATGAAACGCGCGATGGATTTCGCCTTAGTTTCTTGAACGTCTTAGATTTTCGTATACGGAATCTGATTGCTAGCGGGAAGAGAGTAGTTTTGGCCGGCGATATCAACATTTCGAGAGCCGAGATTGACGCAGCACACGCCACAGAAGCCATTCGGAAACAGACATTGACGGAAGACGAATTCGTTTCATCACCAGCGCGGCGTATGTTTAATCAACTGGTGCTGGATGGGAAAGTTATTGGCCCCAGAGACCACGGAAGGGAGGAGCCTGTACTCTATGATCTCTGCAGGGCCTTTCATCCCGTCCGTCGAGGCATGTATACGTGTTGGGAACAGAGGATCAATGCTAGACCGGGGAATTATGGCTCAAGAATTGATTACATTCTCTGTAGCCTAGACATGAAAGACTGGTTCTCCAGTGCGGATATACAACCAGGACTTATGGTATGCTCTTCTCGGACTACATTGATCTATCGCTAACGTCTCTGAAGGGTTCGGATCATTGCCCCGTGTATGGACTACTCAAAGATACTATTCCACTTGACGGAGTTGACGTACATATTCGGGACATGATGAATCCCGCGGGGACATTTGTGAACGGGGAACGCCAGCAAGAATATTCGACGAGAAATCAACTACCACTATCGGGAAAGTTGATTCCTGAATTTGATGGACGCAGGAGTATCAAGGACATGTTTTCCCGCAGAGCGCCGTTGTCTGGGGCAAAGTCTCCGGTTCCTGCCGTGTCACGATCAAACCAAAGTTGGACGAATACGACGATTCAATCACCAGTGGTACAACACACTCTAAATAGTGCAGAGTCTGCGAGAGATTGGATCATCGGGTCTAGTTCCCACAGGCTACCCAAGCGCGGTGCCAGCCCTCCAGCTGCGAACGTTGGTGCTGCTGTAACCCGAACAGTCAAGAGATCGAAATCTACCGCCGGCGCTTGTCCTGCGCCATCTGCCAAAGGCCAGCAAAGTCTAAGAGGCTATTTCAGGTCTAAACGGGATGAAACGGACACAACAGGTTGTTCATAAACTTCAGAGAAAACTGTACTGATAGCTGACCTCGATATTCACCTGTAGCACAGCTCTCCTCAATGCGAAAAACGACAGACCAGGCAAATTTAGAAGAGATAAAGGACAGCCGCACTATAAAAATGCCTGCTATCCCTCTTGAAACAAGTGCATGTGTCGCCAATCTCGATAGAGCATCGTCAGATAGTACCACTGTCATCGATCCTTTTGTTAGCAAAGAATCTTGGGCGAAGTTATTCAACAAGAAGCCTCCACCGAAATGCGAGGACCACCAAGAGCCGTGTGTTAGTATGGTTACTAAGAAACCGGGTATTAATCGCGGTAGGATGTTCTGGATGTGTCCTAGGCCGCTTGGGCCTAGCGGGACCAAGCAAAAGGGAACACAATGGCGTTGCCCGACTTTTATATGGGCCAGCGACTGGAATTCCCCAGACTAGTCCAGAAAACTGTATGTGGTACGGTGTTTGCTGGCATTAGTGACTGCCTCGTGACATCGCTGTCGATTTCTAGAATATGTTTTGGTGAGGACAGACTAGCGACTCCTGCGAAAGGAAAAGATATTGTTGCATAAGTTGCCTACATCTCGATTATACAGACAGTTTCAAGAGGAGCCGATATTGACAATATGGCCGGTACTCTGAGTTACCAGGTGACAAACAGAATATCATTACACAATCACTTCGCAGAGTAGTCCCAGAAAACAGAGGCCAAGGATACAGCTCTCTTCTCCCGCCACCGTTGTGAGCCAAGCGGGCAAAGGGACTAAAGGCAGACGCAGAGATGGAGACGACGATAGTAACAGGAACCATATAAAACAGACCTAACCATACCACAGCGGCGCGTCAGCTGGTAGGCTGCGCTGGCGGGTCTTCGTTTTATAAACATAGTGCTAATAGTCGACAGAAACTTTGAATACTTAGTACGGATCTCTATTGCAGATGCTCTTTTCCTCCCTTGATAAGAAGCCCATTGAGCTTTATATAGGTTTTCGTTGGGCTTTTGGCTTTGCTATAATTAAACATAGAAAATAAGGTATGGTGCTACGGCCTCTTCGCTGTAAATCCCTTCATATACCTAGTTTGCTAGAAGCCCGATACAGTTCCAGCGCGACGTTGGCTCCAAGACACTAGACAAGGCCATCCCACAACGAAATATAATCTGATTTGATTTCATTTCTTGAACTTACTTTCGAATATCACGAATGTAACCTATACCTCTATGTGTTCTAGTATCCGAGTATCGACAGGAGAAATTAACCTTTTTGCTCAGTAGCTGCGTTTAGCAGTCGTATCCCCAGGTCATTGCGAAAATGCTCCAATATACACTCAACAAATGAACAGATAGCTACATAGATAAATAAAAAAGAAACGGAAATGCTGTACATTCACCTTATGCTATCTCTGATCATCCACCGAGAAGTCACGGCCTGGACCATGGTGCAAGACTAGAAGTTCAAGCTGGACGTGAATGAACCAGAGCTATAAGATAGATTTTGTCTAGTTCCTAAGCATTTTATGCTCTGTCTTTTTCTTGGTTTCCCTTATCAGACCCGGTTGAGGCGTTATTCGAATGTATGCTCCGTTCTTATAATAATGCCGGAAGCTTGTGGTGCTGTGTATAAGCGTTGTTCATCAAGGCCCTCCAGGGCATCTGTGAGAAAGAACTATTAATTACGATCCTTCTGTGGAATACAAAGTAAGGAAAATATTAGGAAAGAGAAAATACCTATCATTGAGGAAAGTTGTGCAGGTTCCACAACATCCGCGAAACCACGGAAATCTGGTTGATACTGGGAGTTCTTAAATGAGATTTGAGTAGAAAAGATAGCCCAGCTTTGGAACATTCCAGTTAACTTACCGGGAACCATATGTTTGGGGAACTTGTAAACTGCGGCCAGTCAGTTGAGAATGATAGACTTTGGAAGATTTAGCATTCATACTCGAACCATTTCGTGTCGTAGACCGAAAGAAGGAACCTGATCTTTGGTCGTTGGAACCTCCTAGAAGTAAGCGAATATTCATCAATAATACCAATGAATACTGAGGTCTAGTGGCGTACCTGGATTGTATGTGTATGTATCTGCGACGGACCAGACGAAAGGATCCCTGGCATTGCGGTCTTTTCCGACACATTGGTATCACACGATTGCTTTCTGTTTAAATTCAGGAACTTACCTCTCTGCATTTTCTCTCCATCTCTCTTGCATTTGAATGTAATTCCCTTAGGAGACATACAGCCCCAGGGGGGAGTATGCGAAACGACGAATCCTTGGAGGGGCTAGTAATAGAGTCTGGCTTTCTGTTGTAGAATATGTCTCGAGCATTGAGACCGCTACCGGGAGCCCCATCCATCAGAAACTGTTGCCACGGACGCAGATGTGGGTCGTAAGTAGGATGTTGAATAGCTAGAACTATCTGTTCTTCCGCTCTATGTATTCTTTCCCAGCAGAGACTTTCGTGCATCTTTTTGGCGGCTGAGAGGGTTCTCTTATGGTTGATGCTAATTTTTCTTTTCATAGAACAGAGGAATCTCTTTGCTGAGTCTAAGGATGGATAAAGATGTTGCTGGCGCTGGAGTCGACGGAGCTCGGGAACCACCACTAAAAGAGTAGATGTAGCTTCCTCGATAGAAAGGTAAATATCATCCAAAATAAAGCTCAGGAGCTCTGGCTGAGGGATAATTCTATGAATTGGCCTATCAGATTCCTGGATGCTCAGGAAGACAAACTGAAAGACTTGCGCATAGGCATCTTCCACGGTATCTTCCAGTTCGAGTAGAAATAGCTCAGAACTCTTCCGGAGCACCTGACCGTTCTCTGAGTATAGTCAGCATCCACGTATTTCAGATGCCGAGATATCCATACCATCTAGCTGCCCTCTGTCGCATTTCCAGGCATGACAGAAACAAGGTTTCTTCGACTTCATCGGCAGTTCCTGAATGCTCTCCATTGTCGATGATGCAGTGCGGTCGGAAAATAAGAACTCTTAAAAGATCAGAGAACTGAGAAAGGCCAAGAGATATCCGATATGTGCTTGACCCAGGAAAAGATGCACCTTATATCCACAGGCTGGTCTAAGGGGTGAAGGGAACGAGAACGCAGTGTGCATATCGGCCCAGGGTGAAGGACTCCCGTCCAAGTGAATCCAACACAATTCTTTGTTTTGTACTAAACTTTGCCAGCCACCAAAGTCACAGCAACATGAAATTAGCCCCAAGTAGGAAACACTCCTACTTGGGCTCTGTCTTGTCTTTTCTGTCTTCCTTTCTTCCTTAAAAAAAATCCTTTTTCTCGAGACAGCTCTCGTCCTGATTCCACTTTTTCCCTCCTAAGGAGATAACAGATCGACCAAATTGAAACCACAAGAACTCACTGTGAAGACACACAAGAAGATAGCTACTCGTTACCATGGCTGTCGATGTCAATCCTCTTCAGCGTGCATTCAACGCATTTCTCATGGCTATGCCTCCCGCAGAGCTGGAAGAATTGCTCCGTTATCTTCACGACCACAATACTTCCACTGCTGGACAAGCTGCTCCGATTACTGAGGTTCCCTCTATAGCTGTTGCCCCTACAGCTGTTGCATCGGTCACCAACGGCACTGATAAAAGCGGTAATCGGAACAGAACCACCGCTGCGCGTGGAAAGCGTTTCCGTGAGGGGAAATTGAGACCTCTCAACAGTTTCATTGCATTCAGGAGTACGTTGTGAGATTACTAAGTTACCTAAAGCCTCCTAACTAATCCGCTTTTCCAGGTTTCTACTCTGCGGCTTTCCCGCAATTCACGCAGAAGGCGAAATCGGGGATTCTCAGGTTCCTTTGGGAGAATGATCCATTCAAAGCGAAATGGGCAATCTTGGCTAAAGCTTACTCGATTATCCGTGATAGCCACATGGGACAAGTCTCTCTTGATACTTTCCTGGTCCTGAACTGTCATTTCGTCGGGATCATCGAGCCAGAAAAGTATCTTGCAGCTATGGGCTGGGAGCTTGCAATGGACGAGAACCATCAGCATAGCATGGTGAGAATCAGCACCACTCTTCCTATGGAAGCAGATACTGTCGATTATTCTGTCAACGATATCATAGAGCACTGTTACGAAACAGGCTATGTCAAAAGTGACTCTGGCAATCGCACTATTGGAAAACTCGACAAAGTCTCTTTGATGTCATTTGCGACTCAGTCCACCATGACAAACGGATTCGAAACCGATGCTTCCGGTCTCGATACTGCGGGAGATTTGAACGGGGACACGGCAGTAAACTTCAATGTTAATGTTCGCCCTCCGTCAGTGACTCTGGAGAATTTCCATGCATCAGGAAGCATGATCAATGAAGGTACAACCTCCATCACTCAGTTGTTTGAACTCAGGGATGGACCTCGCAACCAACATGAATTCATGACCGAACTTGATGATGCCCTCAATGGCCTTCGCGGACCTAACCCTGATGACGACGCCTTATTCGCTCCTTTCAATCCCGCCATCGAAAGTCCAATCGTCCATTACGACCCTCTAACCAGTGAACCATTTGATGCTTTCGACATCCACGAGCTTATGGATCTCTGAATACTGATAGAAGCTTTCAGTCTGCTTCTGATATTTCGTTATGGAGTTATCCACTTCACTAGCATATGGCTCATTGTCCTTTGGCCGAGGCGTTCATGTCGCTTGAACTGACACCACGAGGGTGTCAAGTCTTAGTCTTTTCTCTCTCTCTTTTGTCGCCCAAAGCGCAGTCGGTTTCTAGTGTGTCTTTAAGTTTCTCTGGTTCTGCACATTCATGTTGCATGCAAGGGCGATACTGGTGTCCAACATCCTTTTCGTCTAAATTAGCGCCCTGTTACCATATCCCCAGTTACGTTAAAGTTCCTCACAGAAAGCCTTCTTCCTGATAGGTAACAATCACCTCGGTGATTCCCACTGCTGTTTTCACAAGTGCGCAATTCTGTCCCAGTGCCGATACTCTCGGCTATCTCTTTCATGGATGTATTACATAGTGACTGAATTGTAACTAGTTAGTTAATAACATCCGTTGCGAAAGAAATATGGACCCCCTGAAGCAAGGGAAAGCAAGGGAATGAATACAAATATTTTTATCGAGAGTCTATGTTATATACGTACATCAATAAATATTTATATCCATAAAAAGAACGTAAATCATCCTTCTGGTAGACATAAGCCCGATTCATGATTTCTGAACTGTTCTGCTCCTACCTCTACCTCTCCCTCTATTTCCGTCTGTGCTGCTCTTAACTTGATGCTACACCAGGAAGCAAAGGCTCGATTATGACAAACATAATGACTACTAAATGATAAGCGCGTCGTTAAGCATCGAGATATGATGGCATATTGTCAATTGGACGCAAGTAGTCCTGCGAAAACTGTCGACGGGAATCATGGAATGAGCTATCCGGAAATGTGGCAAGGAAACAGGCTGCAAAGACTAAAGAAGCACATCAAGGATTTGGAGGAAGCACGTAGGAAAAAAATACATATATACTATGCCAGAATGCTAGACGTATTCTACTGAAGCTAGGAATTTACAGAGCGAAACAAGAACGGGATCATCTCTTGTCTACAGTACGCACAGATGACACTATCGGCTTACTCCTCCTGGTAAGAGATCTTGCGCATTTCTCCCAGCCTCTGTCGGGCCCTGGCCAAATTGTTTTCGAGTTGAAGTATCTCGACCTGCAAGCAATGTTAGCTCTTACAGTACCACAAGACAACTTGAACATAGTGTTTGCCATTTGAGGAATTGACAGTAAATATCGGGTGAGACAAAGGCAGTTCCGGCTGCGAACACCTTCCAAAAAGGCATAAGGAATTGTGATCAAGGAACGTACCTGCTGCTCCATCTCTCGCACCTTGAATTCGTGACTGCTGAGCTTCGCGTAGTCGACAGCTTCAGTCTCGTCTCGGCTCTTTTCAGCTATTATGTCCTGAACTTGTCGAACCAAACTTCTGCAGGCAGCCCCGACAGCCTTGCTGGCAGTTTCCAGACGATCTTGAGTCTTGCTCATAAACGTAGCCTTGACTCTACTAGCCGCAACAAGCTGCGCCGTGCTCGCAGCCACATCGTTACTGGCAACAATCAATTGCTCTGGTGAATTGCGTCCTGAGATAACACCATCAGCAGTTTCGATGAGGGTATTTGTGGAGGATGCCACAGCTTTCGCAGCTGATATGAGTCCTTCCGTCCATCGATTGTTCTTCTTATAGAATGCTGTCCTTGAGGAGCTTCCCCGGCCTTCTTTGACAATCTCCTGTTGTGATGCTGTGGCAGCTTTGATAAGTTCGGCAATCGCGTTGGTGATAGCGATGGCTGCTTCGAGAATAACATCATTGATCCGTAACTCGTATGTAGAGTATCCGTCACGAGGCTTTTTCTTCAGTTTAGCCAAGCGCTCTGCAGCAGCATCAATAGCATCCGCCGCCTTGGTAAGCTCCTTATCGACCAGGTCGCCCAGGTCACCCGATGTGCTGATCTTGCTACTCTTGGGTGTGAAAGTATCTGCCAACTTCGAAAGTGCCTGAAGGTCCCTCTGGACTTCCAAGTTGTTGTTTATAACCACATCCGTTTTCTGGAGAGGCTCCAGTCCCTCCAGACGGAAGGATTGCAAGCCGCGGAAGAACCGCACGGTGGCTTGAGCAGCTTTGCGAGCTGTGCCGATAAGCTGATCTGCACTTTTCTCGTCCGTCGCAAAACGAGTCAGACCTTTGGTGTTGCTGAGAACATCCGCAATCGAACCAGAGAATATAGACACCGTGCGGATAATCTCAGAATGGGCACTGTTGGGGCCATCTGCTATGAAGTTGTTGAAAGCGGTGGAGAACTCAGTAGCTGACGCCGACGCTTTCTCGATTTGAGACAGTACGTAGGGTGCCGATGCATTCTGGTTACCAGCTTGCATTGTAGAGTCCAGCTCATAGAGAGCGTCATCTACGCGCTGTACACCACTCTGAAGGACCGAGTCGACTATGTCATTAATCTTAGAGACAGTACTCAATAACACACTGTCAATCTGCGTATCAAGTGCATGATCGGCATCTCCTTGACTCTGTTGGCTGTCAGTTACATCTCATCAAGCTGATACTTAACAGCAGTACTGACCAGCTTCAGTTCTTCCAACTCCATGAGGGCTTGTTCCATTCCAGATTTGTAAACTTCGATCTCTTCGTCTTTCTCACGCAAAGAAATCTCATGGTCAGTATCCTGCTCCCCATGTCGCGCTGACACCTCTTCAAGAGCGCGAGTTTTGTTCTAACCAATCCAGTTGTAAGTATATGCAGTAAATAACGAAAGACATAGACATATACATACGCGTAAAGCCTCTTCTAGATCAGCCATCTCTCTGTTGTATTTCGCCAACATAGAAGATAGCTCCGAACCCTTTGCACGCTCGGCATTCTCTGCTCGCTCGATAGCAAATCTCAACTCTCGTTTCAGTTTCTCGACCTCTTCTTTGTTATTTCCGCTCAGTCGATCCCTCTCATGCAAGGCACGGTCTCTCTCCCTGATCATATCTGCCAGTTCAAGGTTCTTAGTTTTCATCTCCCGCTCAAGCTTTTCGCGCCTATCGATTGCTTCCTGCGCAGAAGCCGCTTTGAGTTTTAGACTCTTCGTCGTTTGTAGAAGATCAAGGTGCTCTTGGCGGAGTTGGGAGTACAACTTGGCAAGAGCTTCGTATTTCGTACGCCAAGTATTCACCTGTTCCTGTAGTGCCCTTATCTGATCATCTTTGGATGCCACTTGCAAATTAAAGTTGGAGTTGAACTGATTCAACTGCTCTTCCAAATCTTTCATGCGCTTGTCATATTGTTGTAACATCAATTGGTCACGTTCGTATTGCGCTCGAGCATTCAGGTTTTCGCGTTCCAGTTCAGCCATCCTACCCTGAGTATGTGCTTGGTACTGGTCTCGTAGAAGCTGTTCCTGTGCGAGGCGCTGCTGCTCAGCCTGCAAGCGCTGCTGTTCTTCGAAATCGCGCTGAGCTTGTTGCTGAGCTAGGAGCTGCTGCCGTTGCTGTTCCTCCCATTGCTGTTGCAATCTTCGCTGTTCAGCTTCATACTCTTCTTGCTGACGCTTGGCCTCATTTGTCCAGAAGTCGTTAATTGGTTCTGGATCAGGAGCTGATAGCTTCGGTGGGGGTGATTGATCACGCTCGACCTCCTTGGTCGGTCTCTTTGGGAGAGCAGGACGTTCTTCGTCTTCGGCTAACAGATTTGGCGGGTCCTGGGGAAGCTTGGGGATGGTTATTAAGCTGGTTAGATAACGTAAATTAGAGCATTCATAGTAGAATCGAACGAGTCGATAATGCTGAGCATTGTAGCGGTTACGTAGTGGTTCAAGTGCTTCGTCATCTCCAGTAGCTATAAAGAAGTCAGTGGCCAGCAGCTTGAGTTAAGGAACGAGTATCATACTAGTATGCATAGCCCTAAGCATGCTGGTAATAAACTTGTAGATGCCATAGCTTTCCTGTACGAGGGGAACTAGCGCAGATATCCTACACTCATTGTTCGTCCCGCTTTGAAAGTGCGAGAATATCAGTTTCTGGAATGCATCGATCTGGTCTTGTAGGGTCATGAGGTCGGTGATCGTTTCATAACTAGTAGGGGTCAGTATCGAGCAAGTCAGTGGAAACTCGTGGTCACTGACCCTTCATTGGGATCGTTTATAGTCTTTAAGCTGATATACTCCTCATACTCAAAGAGTCCTGTAAATGTTAACGAGAGGACTCAAGAAGTGGGTGGAATAGAATATAAAAGAAGTAAAATTTGGTAATGTGTCCTCAGTTATTTATTGGACTTCGTAACTTACCATTGAATTCCGGGTGATGACGATGAAATGCCAGCTTTGATTCCAAGAAGAGAACGTATTCCCTGATCAATGGTCCATATCCTAAATTGGATAACAATGATAAATAAGCCACTCAGAAGTCGATGATGCAAATTATTGAAATATATCACTCATTCTAGAGTGACCGAGCCAAGAAGCACATACCTCTGATTCCCTCGCCAGCAACTCCCCTTGTCAAGCTATCAAGCCAGTTCACATGGCTTTGCGCTTCTCGAACAACAATTGGATGTCCCTCCTGCAGCACTTTATGTATAGTTATCAAGGCTTTGAATGTCTGAACTTCGTCGGCAAGAATAGGCTGTCTAAAAGATGAAGAAAATGATTAGCGGCTGTAGAAACAATAAGACACTACAAAATATAGATAGGTCAGGACTATCTTACACTTTCATTCCCGCCCAGAAAGAGGCTGAGGACTTATGATCCCACGTATAGACGATACAACTCCGGACATGTTTTCCTAAACCAGTCAGTGGATACAGAACAAGAATTTACCTTGTCCAGAAATAATGAGTACGTACTTTTCGGGGCAGTCTCCTCTATTATATCACTTAGTTAACAAAGCCACCGTTTGCCAAGTGTTCTCAGATTGACATCTTACCGATACTGGTTGCTTTTCGGATATTGATAGCAAGGTCTGCCTCGGTTCTATAGAGCATGGTTAGTTAAACATGGGTATAAAGCGAATGAAGTTAATTTCACCTGCTCATATCGACGTTGCGTGTTACTGTAGCGTTATATCCGTAGGACATCACTGCAAGCTGTAGGTTAAGCTACGGACAAATGCCCGGACAATGTGGGAAGCTGCAATGATACAACCTGGTAAGCGGAAAGCGGTATCACCAGACGATGTGATCCACCTTGATGAATTCCAGGGCAGGAACTCTGGTGGCCAATGCGGGGATAGCAGGTGGCACGATATATTTGCTATGGTAATGTTCATGTGTTGGATCGCAAGATGGAGGGTTGGCAGTGCCGCATTGCGTCTCCTTAGCTTCACCGCCTTGTCTTTGGTCTTGGCATTTCCATTTTGCCGAAACGGACAAAAAGGCAGCCAGATTATTATTATTATTGTTGTTGTTGTTGCTGTGCACTAGTTGAAATAATAATAATAATAGTAATAGTGATGAGCATGACAGAATTTGTGCTTGCAGGAGAGTGAAAGTAGTAGTCGGTGTTTATCGTCTAGCAACATGATATTTATCAAGGTGGTTAAGAGGTTGCGCAAGCAAGAAGACACTCAGCAATATAACATAATAACCTAAGAAACCGACTAACTATAGGTACGGAGTACCGTACTCTAGGTACCTAGTAGGCCAGGAGCTTCTGTTATTGCAACAGTGCTACTAATCATCAACTTCCCACGTGTATAAGCGGCCCCTATCTTTGATTCTTTTGGTGCTATGACGTTCCAGCTGTGCGCTCGCCCTCATCATGACCGGCAAGCTATCAAGAACAGCAGGGTTCCCTTGGTAGTAATGTTCGGTAAATCCACCCTGAAGAATACGACGAAGCGAGGCAAGGCGAATCCACTTCCACCATCGATCGATGTTCATGATACCCTCTCGACCAATTTTAATGGTACGTTTACTACCATAGTGTCGGTTCGTATCTTGGTCTATTGCTGTGCTGTACATCGGCCCGCGGCGTGGGTTCTCCACGGTGGTGAGGATGGAAGTAAAGTTATTGTGCAGGCTCTTTCTATCCTTCTTGTTTATGCGTTTGCTAGATATCGAAGCCAGAGACTGGAGTTGGCGCTCAAGTTCAGGGGTGTTGTGATAAGCATTGTAGCGCTTGACTAATTTCGGCTCGTCGAAGTTGTTGGAATTCAGGTCTGAGTCGCTCTGCGTGTCCTCGCCTTCGTCGTCGTCGTCTTCCTGTGGTGTATAGCTCTTCTCGTACAGCAAAGCAATATTTTCCCCGGCAGCAATCTGAACACTTGGTTCACTACTGTCCAACTGATCAGTGAAGATGCCAACAGCTTCCTCACTTTCTCCCTCCAAATCTTCGATCTCCGTCGCAAGGAAACCCCACTCCTGAAGCGCAGCAGTGACACTGGCTGCATCGTCAACGGCGCCGATGGACTGGCCATCGGATGCAACGATGTCCAAGAAGAACGTCATCTGTTCTAGATGACCGTCTTCTCCAGCACCACCAAAGAACGTGCATGTTCCAAGACAGTGTATAGCAGCAGCCTTGACGGAATTGGATGTTGAGTCCCGAATGGTGCGTGTTAGTAGGGGCTCAACATTTTCATAAATGGTTTCAACTAGAGAAGTAACTGTGAGCAACTCAATGGCTCTAAGCGCAAGAGTTGTCTCCCGAACACTGGACTCGTACTTGATACTGCGACCAAAGGCAGCTAGCAAATCTGAAACCTTGCTTCTAATCTCATCCGCAACGAAATGGTACTTTGATAAGCGGCAGTAGGCCGACAATGATTCTTCACGGCCCTGAACACTGCTCCGCTTGCGGTCTAGAATCTCCTGAATACGATCCGCGAGCTCTTCAGCCCATTGGTCATTGCCACGATCGGGATTATCTGCCAGGTCATCTAGGGAGGCGGTGCTATAAGCCGATTCATTATTAGCCTCTGTTCTTGTCGCAACACTAGGACGATGACATCATCTGGCTGGATGTCACAGGTGTAACTTACCTCCACGCAGTATCATCACTCTGGCTTCCGAGATCCTCGTCATCTGATGGGTATCTACTCGCGTTGCGAGATGACGAGTGAGAATTATGCGCGGAGCTCGCGCGAGAAGTGGCACGGGAGGCTTCTCGAGACATCGCCTTTCGCGAGACGGTCTTGCCGCTCGAAAGCGCTTGGCGACGAAGATCATGCATCGTGGCGTATGGAGGCTCGCTGCGAGGGTTGAGCGGCAGTTGGAGAACGAGGACAGTTGACTGCGTACTCGAGGAACAGGGCTTCGAGAGAAGGAAAGAGAGGGGTAACGGGCGAGCCCCGTTCAAGAATTTAGAGGTGTCTGATGCTATGATGGGGTGCTATCCGACAGGTATGGTAACTCCGTATATCTCCTGAAAGTAAGAAAAGATGCAGACTTCCATCAGGAGCGACATGAATCGGGCCTGTTGATGCAAAGCAAAAGGAAAAGAGATGAGATCGGGAAAATGGAGAGACGGGAAGAACGAGAATCAGAGATTAAGGAATTGTTAAGCAGAGATGTCGGTCATGAACGGAAAAGGCTTCTCTCTGGTTGGCTGCGGAAAGTCACGGGGGCGGTGAGTAGGTGGCCATCATTATGTCATCGATATGATATCCATGATGCTGAGTTAGTTTACACAACTAGTTAATAATTATGGAAGATTTTTACTATATTAACTGATTTATTAGTATGGCTTGGGATAACTAATGGATTCGCTAATTTGATCGGTAAGCAACCAGTTATTGTCACCATCTTACTATGTAGAGATCTTGTATAGCGCGCACACTGCAGATAGAATGGACAGGAACCGTCTCGGTACCATCTCTGCATAGTAGTGAACATTAGCCAGAAAAACATAAACAGCAAGCTTGGTCTTAATGACATGGACGGTAACAGTAGAACTCCGCCAATTACCCATACTAATAAACTGCAACCCAGGCATTCCCGATACTGAGACAACAGACATTGGCGCAACACAGATAAGCACCTTGAGCCGATGGGCTCAGATGCAAAACGGAATGGACAACAAACCGGCTACTGCCAGCTGCTGGGCATGTTCGCCATCCTTTGAATGAGATAATTGTACAGCAAATCAGTTAAAATGTTCTCCGTAGCGTCAATAATGAAGACAACTCCGATGCGCCATGACCTCCAGATAGCATGGGGGGGAACAGAGACCAGGGCATTATCCCACCATGATTGAGTTTCAAGCAAGGAAAAAGAGCAAGCCAAGGATTAAGGGCATCATCTCATCTCATGATGATTCCTTGTCCTGGAGGAAATGCCGGTGGTGGTCCTGGCGCGATTCCGGGGGCCGGTGCAGGAGCAAGGCCAACCATCCCAGCAGTGATATTCGAGCTCCCCCGTCCACCTCGGTTAGAAGGACCGCCCCCTCGACTGTACCCTCCGCGGCCCCTTCCCTCATGGGAGACAGCATGGCCCATCCGTTCGCGCTCCTGTTTCTCCTGCTCCATTTGAATGCGAGCTGCCTTTGTGATGCGAGGCTTTCTGGTCGTAGTGCCGCCACGGGACCCCGGCCCGCGTACTGGGAGCCCAGTCTCTTGAGAGATGGGTATAGCAGATGCCAGAGGCGGCTGGTGATGACTGGTGCCTCGACCACGGCCCGAACCACGGCCACGTCCTCGACCTCGTCTGATCGTCCCGTCGGCTCTGTGGTCTGGTTAGCAAAGAGAACTTTGTCAGGGTCGCAGATCAATGTAAAAACTACAGTACCTTTCCACTTGAATCTTCTCGCCTTCCGGAACGAGAGGCCCGCTGTAGACAAAAAAACCGTCCTTGCTTGCGGCCGCATGTTCTTGCCAGGCCAGCTCACTGTCGTCGACAAAAGGATCATCCCTGTCATAATCTTCGATCTTCTTCTTGCGAGTGCGCTTCTTCTTGCCGTCAGCCGTCATGCCTAGGCTTGCTTCGCTCCCTGCAGTGTTTCCGCCTGCTGTGAGACCAACGCCCATCTCCATTGACACATCAGCATCCAGGTCACTGTCCGGCTCGGCATCCATGCTAAGGTCCTCCTCCGCACTCTCGCCAGCCGAGATACCCTTGGCGCCTTTTTCCGTTTTCTCCAATGCGGCACTGGCGGCAGCAACGCGGGCCAGACGCTCACGCTGAGCTGCGAGTCGCGGATGAAGCGCGGCAAAACCGTATTGTTCTTCGGCCATACGAGCAAAATTGATCACTTTATTGCTCTGGCCACGAAGGGGGATGTGTAGAATAATATTCGGCGCCGTCTTCAGTGAACCCGAGGCAGCGGCGCCACCATCAACCCCGAAGAGCGCGCCTGAGATGAGCCCTGAGCCCTGAGGAAGAGGTGGCGGTGCATCCTTGGTTATGCGTGTTGGCTTTGGCGAGTGTGCGTTGGATGGCAGTCCACTGGAAGTCCCCTTCTCCTTTTTAGACGGCCCTGTAGATTTGGACGCAGTCGACTGAGTAGTATCGTTCATCTCAACATCAACAGAGACCGGTTGTTGTAGCAAAGGCGCTTCCTGCAGCTGTGAAACCGGGCGAGAAGGCTGTTGTTGCTGCAGCTGGGACTCATACGAATGTTGTACGGGGGGTGGTGGTGGTTGCGGTTGTTGCTGCTGATGCTGGTCCTGTTGAGGCTGAACCAAATTCGGGGACGAAACCGCTACAGAGGATGGCGCCGACAGTACATGTGCCGCGCGTGGAGATGGTACGGTAGCTGGCTTTTGCATGGGAGACGTTTTGGACACCTGTGGATATATGGAGTGCGATGCTTGCTGGACTGAGGCTGGAGGGGCCGGAGGGTCGATGATGCTAGAGATCGCTGGTGACGCGCTCGCTCTGAAGGCCGTTCCAGGTGACATTGTATGAGCAGGAGGACTGAAAGGACTGTGTGAGGGGACAGCAGGAGTTTGACTAGGAGTTGGGGTCATGGCCGGAGGAGGCGCGGGTGAAGGATTATCGAAGGCAGACCGGATGGGATCATAGTTTTGTCCACTCGAGCGCTGCGGTGGCAGCGGCGGTTGAGGTTGCGGAGGAGGCTGTGCCATGGGATACGACGAAGAATCGAGTGTGGGAGCAGCAGCAGCAGCAGCAGGAGCGGGAGTGGAAGCACTGGGCGGACGGTCGGGGATAGCTTCATGATTTCCTCTTTGGGTCAGCTCCGGGCGTGGGGACAGCGATGGCTGGGCATCGGGCGCGGGGACTGCTGGAGGCACTAGATCGGTGGACGTCGGCTGCTGGTCTGGAGGATGCTCCAGCTTGGGCTTCTTGCGTGCGCTCGAGCCAGATGTAGTGACGGTGGACTTCTCGCGCGGTCGCCGGCTTCTGGGCTTGGATTCCTTCCCCGGCTCTGCTTTCTTGTCGTCGTCGTCCTTCTTCCTCCGCGTTCGTCGCGCGGACGCAGGCGTTGTGGCCGAAGCGCGCCGGGCACGGGTATCTCTGCCTTCGGATACCGGGGCCGATGTGTTGGCCTTGGGCGCATCATCTTCCGCTTCACGAGATGAGTCGGCCGATGCAAGAGACGTCTCTTCTTCCTCTTTCGCAGCCAAGGCAGGTTCGGGAGGATCTGTCGACATGATGCAAGAGAGTGTCACATCGACTGAGTCGGTCCTTATCCAGGATCAACCGCGAGCTGGAGATCACCTTGTTACAGACAGCTCTGCTCCTTTGCCGGTCGCGTCGATGAAAAACAGTGCAAGTCGCGAAGCAAGCAGCTTTCTGCTATCACTTGTTCTTTTCTCACTTTGAATGTTGAGTTGGAGGAGACCAGAGCAGGCGTTGACGTGGTCTGCCAGTGGATATCGCAATATGGGAGGGGATGGCGTAGAGGTAGAGGAAGAGGAAGAAAGTGAATGCTGGCAGAATGAGTTGACGATTATACGTATAGCATGTAGTTACTTAGACATGGATGGGGAACGAGAGGGGGAAGGGGAAAAAGAGAAATTATCGGGAACAGCGGTACAGCGACCGGCTTTGGGGAGAGAAGCAAACCAGAGACAGGTCCGTTAAAGAAGGGAAGAGGAAAAAGAGAACAAGAGAAGGAAAAAGAGATGATCTGAGGACAGTCCAAGAGATATGAGACAAAGGGGGGCGAACAGAAATCTTATCCGTCCAAACCAAAGACAAACATTGCAGATGCTGCTGATAGTTATTCCAGGGCCATAGTACGGAGAGGTAATGCTAGTCGGCCATCTAGAGGGCTATGGTAAGTTACTCGATGATCTACTGTTCGCTGTCCTATTGCTTGGCCAAGTCCAGGACTGCTTGATTTCAATTAGTCTAGTTAGTCTGATCTATATGCTGGCCTGAGGGCGAATATCAATCAATCATTCATTCGTTCATTCATTCATCCTCTGTCGGTCTATCCAGCACTGAATGAGTTCTTCTGTCCGTGCCAGCCATTCCGCTATTCCCCAGGTTCTTCTGGTCCTACTGCATTTCTTGATCTGTCGTATTTCGTTTTCATCCCTTGGGTCTCTCGGCCAATGATGGACTAGTTAGCCGCCAGCAGGCCTTACGTGATGTATATATGTGTACACGGTATTTCCACTTGGCTCTCGTTACAATGATTCTGCTCCATGGAATTCAGCTGATCGTTAGGCTGGATATTGCACAATATTCCCCGGATACCACTGTAATTATTAACATTGTTATCCTCCAGCGAATGCGATCGATCTCGAGAGCATGGAGTGATTATCTAAGGTAGTCTTGCCCCATTACCCCACTCGTAATATCGATACTAACAGCTTGTATTACTTGTAATTTTTGTCTGTCAACCAACCAGCCATCGGTGGACCGGCACGGAAGATGGGAAACATGAAACTCTTCTCCAGCTTAGACATCATAATAATGGCCACCTTATTCCCATTTTTGGTATAAAAGCTATTACTGTCTAGTTTCTACAGTGCTGTAACTGTCTCCTGCTGGCCATTAGTTCTTCTCTTGTTCGCAATGTACTTTCCATCCTACATCGATGGTACAATATCACAATATTCGCCTTTAATACAATAATCTACCTGTCTATACGCCAAGATAAGTAGTAGCAGCAGCAGCAGTAACCAGAGGAACTACCATACCATATACCAGATGAGCAGTTACTGAGTAGCCAGACTAGAAAGTTGCTGCTAGTGCAAGAGAAGACTGGCTGAGTCAATCTCATTCTAGTCCCAATATGGCTAGTGCAACTGTGATGCACGTTTAGTCTTTTGAGCCGCATTGCTCCATCCAAAGACGGAAATGTTCTGACGCTCCCTCGTCTTCCATCTTTACTCTGGTCGGTTTATTTGCTCCCTTCCTGGGAGTCCCTGGAGCTGGAACATCACCATGGCGTTTCGCGGGGAACGTTTCGTTATTGACCTCCCCGATGATGGAGATGACGCGCCTCAATCCCCGGTCGCCCCATCACTCGATCTCATCGGCGACATCATGGAGCGCACACCCACTGCCGCACCGCCAGCGCCCAAACCTCCATCAGCTTCCAACGGATTCCCTGCCCATAAGAGACGCGCAAAGCTTTCTACTTTCAAACAGAGGATGGCGGTGCAGAGTGATGCCGCTAGCCACGAATCGAAACCTACCCACGGAGGCGTCGCGTCGATTAGTGAAGAAAAGAAATCGATTGATGAGGAGAATAGGCGGAAGTTGGCGTCTATGACCCCCGCACAGATTGAAAAAGAACGTGCAGAGCTTTTCACGGGCCTTAGCCCCTCCCTCATCGAAAGGCTGCTCAGGAGGGCAAACCTCGATGAACAATCGATTACTGAAGATGCTCCCCGTGAACTGACCGCTAGCAACAAGTTGCCTCCAGATACCGATTTGGAACTGTCGCGACACTCCTGTAGGCCAGCGGATCCTGGTAGTTCTCACCTCTCTAAGAAACCTGTTGAAGAATCTCTCACCGAAATCTCCTCTCCGCGGCAACCTGGGCAGACAGGTTCGGATAGATCACCTTCTATCTTGAAGAACAGTACTTTAAACGAAGACTTGCCACCTCCCCATCTGCCAGAAGACCTGCATGCTGCATCTGAGATACCGTCTGTGAATATTCATTTCCCCGCTCCACCGCCTCGCCAAAGCCCAATGCCAAATCTCGATCCCTTTTCTCCATCTTTCCTCACTGATCTCCAAACTCACTATTTTCCGGATACCCCTCATGACCCTTCAGCGCTCTCCTGGATGCAACCTTCATCGACGGATCCCGAAGATCCAGAGGCTGCTTCTGCCTATCACCCTGCCAGTACCGCGACGTCTGTATCTCCATCCGCCCTTCGATTCTCTTTGCTGGGAACTGTCCTCTCACCGTCCACATCTTTATCTCTTCCAACATCTCTGGGGCTACACCACCATTCTTTAGATCCTCAAGCTGCAGGATACACAATACCAGAGCTTGCCATCCTCAGTCGCTCTACCGTTCCTGCCCAGAGGTGCATCGCCTGGCAAGTTATCGGACGCATTCTCTTCCGACTAGGCAAAGGCGAGTTCGGTGAGAGAGGCAGTACCCTTGTTGAGGGATTGTGGGATGTTATTGAGAAGGAAGCTATTGTAGCGGGAATGCTTACTGAGGCCGATGGGTGCGAATCCGACTCCAGAGGAACAGATAAGGGACTTGGCAGCAGCGGAGGAATCGGCAAGCATGCCAGCGCCAAAGCATGGGCCCTCGAAGGCGTCTGGCTGTGGCGGCTAGGAGGCGGGGGAGATCGTGGACTGCCTCGAGAAGGCAGCATTCGCTCTCGGTAGGCTATGGACATATCCATGACAATTTCGGAGAGGTTATCTATACTTAATGAGCTTAATGATTTCCTGTTACGTAGAAAAATACAGCCCAGCCAGCGCCGAGTAATCGATCCACTTGGACCACAATGGAAAGAGCCCTTCCATTGGCTGTCCGCTGCTTCATGCAATAACATTTATCTATCATGATGGTCTTCCGTTCCTTCCATAGATGTGCACATAATGTAAATGACTTTGTTGTATAGTTAAGTGAACTTTGGTAAGCACTGTTTATGGTATATGGTAAAGTCACATAATGCAAAGTATGTTCGTCAAAAACATGAGGTAAGGTAACACATACAAGCCAATGATCTGCTAGTGATATTAGATAGTCATAAGAATACTTTATGCGTGTATAGATTAAATTAGAGAAGTATGCATCAAGGTCATAAGGTATGATGAGGCTTTGCTGTCGGAAAGTGGAATAACATTGTTCCACCGAGAGGGAGGATCGGCGAACCATCGTCATCTTACAATGCGGAGATATCCTGAATAGAAGCGATATTTGGAAACCAGCTTATCATAAAATAAGATAGACAGCTAGACTCTATGATCTTTTTTTCTGTGGTTAGCGCATGCTGCACCTCTTACTCACTGCGCGTTGGATACTCGAAGATCGTTTTATGACGCTCTTTTCCTAATACACCGCAACCGCCCATGGAGGACTTGTTGAGGTTCCAATGATCGCAGAATAGATGGCCCTCCATGGGTTCGCTAAGCAGCTTTCTTCTAGTATATGTCCTTGGTGGACTTACCTTTATACCGCTACTTTTTGCCTTGATTGCCTTACATGCATATCTCACGCTTCCATACCCAGTACAGAATGCGAATGAACAGGAAAGCGATGCCCTAAGGCGTCCTGGAGATGATGAGAATACTCTGAAGACCGCTGCAGGCGATCTGGAAGAGAGATTCCGGCGGTCTCATGAATCCGATGTTGCTGCTGGATACTTTACTGTGTGTCGGGAGTACACACCTAATTGGTTCAATTCAAAGTCCTCTGTGCAGCCAGCGCCCTCAAGGGAGCCAACCACCGCAGAGAGTGTAAGCGTTTACCAGACAATGTACAGTTCTCTTTTCAGTCGGAATCAAACCGCGAACTCGAAATGCGCGAAGACCGCGAACAAAACTGAAACGAGGACAAACAACTTGTTCTTTGTCGTCCTGAGGTGAGTGTAGTTATCGTATTACTAAATAGAGACTAACACTCAAAACGAGCAGGCATGGTCATCTGATGCTTTATGACGACTCTGGGCAGATAAATGTTCGCTATATCATATCTCTTGCCCATTATGATGTCAGTATTTATTCCGGCGGCGCGGAGATACCTGAGGAGGAGCTTTGGGCAAAGAGAAATGCGATACGTCTGACTCGCAGGTCCGATAGCATGTCGACTTCACAGGCTCCAGCACCTCCATTCTACATCTTCTCGGAAAACCTCTCAGAGAAAGAGGATCTTTATTTTGCCATGCTGAGGAATCAAGAAAAGATGGCAGATTTAGCAGGCCCCTCGCCTACGTACATCAGTTACGATGTTAAGCATATCATTGATCTACTTCAGCGTCTATATTCGTCCGAGGAACAGCGGTCAACGCGCTGGATTAACGCCATCTTGGGACGACTGTTCCTTGCCTTGTATAGAACGCCAGAGATGGAAGAATCGGTAAAGAGAAAGATAGCCAAGAAAATCTCGCGAGCAAAGACGCCTAATTTCATCACCAAGCTTGCCCTACAGAATGTTAATATGGGAGAGGGAGCCCCATTCATTAATAACCCAAGGTTGCGCGAGCTGACCCTGGACGGGGATTGTATCGTCGGAATGGATTTTAGCTACACGGGTAATTTCCGTTTAGAAGTATCCGCAACAGTTCACATTGACTTGGGTACGAGATTCAAGCCGAGAGATGTCGATCTCATCCTCGCTGTTATGATCAACCGTGTTGATGGTCACTGCCTCGTGAGACTGAAACCCCCACCAAGTAACCGCATCTGGTTTACATTTGAAACAATGCCGACAGTGATGATGTCTATTGAGCCAATATTTGGTACGAGACAAATAACCTATGGGATCATTCTTCGCGCCATTGAGAATAGGATAAGAGAAGTCATATCGGAGTCCATTGTGCTTCCTTTTTGGGATGATATACCGTTCTTCGACACCAGCTCTCACCCATTCCGCGGAGGGATATGGAAAACAAGAAACCTTAAAGCTGAAAACGAAACTAACGTCCAGGGAGGCATGGGAACTGATGATGATAGGTGTAAGGACTCTGGGCGTACTTCTGCTGATAACATCGATACCGGAAACAATCCGACGGCAAATACAGTTGGGGCTATCGATCCTTCAAACAGCAAATCAGATGCACGAAGCCGGCCGATGTCAGCGCATCTGCATCCTCAGAGCGGCAGTGGCTCGCTTTCTTCTAAACCCAATATGATGGATAACTTACCTTCCCAGGTTTCCGATCTCTCCACTTCCTCTTATAGTCCGGATTCACTAGTTGCTACGGGTGCTACTAGTGACGAAGAAATCGAGGCACCTGATATCTCGCTGAGATACGATCCCGCGAACCAGGGATGTCAGGGGATCACGGATACAAGGCAGATTTTATCTATGAGCACACCTAATTCGCCCGAGACCGTGAACGATGATATTGGTCGAATTACCTCGATCTCATGCGAAGACAAGGTGGATAAAAGTGGACTACCTGCGCAGTCGCAGCGCTCTGGAAAACATAGGTTAAGCCTCTCAACTTCCAACGTCGAGAACAGTTTCGTAACACCCGGGAACAGCGAACTGTCCAGACGACGCAATACATTTGGGATCCTGTCATCGCCCCCTTCTACCCCTTTACGGGAGAAGTACCAAGGTATAAAATTCCTGCGATCTGCTACCAGCATGCCTCGCAGTTGGAGTTGGAAAGTTTTGACGGCCAAAGAAAACACGGGGAAAGAAGATACACATGATGGTGGCACTTCTAGAGATATAAAGTCTATACCGCCGGCGCACAGGAGATCTCAAGCTGTGGATGAACGTCCCACGTCGGAATGTGAACCTCCGATACGAGGAACGGCGCCTGCATTGGTTTCTCTGACCTCTGGTGAGGATACAGAAGGAAATGCTCAAGATATACTCGAGGATGTGGTTACAATACAATAGCCAGCCAGGAACCCAAGACACAGGGATAGTCGTGATGAATTCGATTTAAGATTCCGGGACTGGGTGCGCTTACGAGGGAAACCTGAAAATGACAGATTATACAAAACAAATGCCTTTCTCTTACTACAACATAATCCTAAATCCATAGTCTCTAGAGAGCACCTTCTCTTTGTCGTCCTAATGAAGCATGGATAAGATATCCTTTTGTTTCCAAGTCTTGATATATCTCGCGTTGCGTCTCATGTGTATATCTCCTACTGCTAAAGATCACATACTAGAGTCCAGAGCTGATTTGTGACCCTGCCAATAGTCTCAGTGAGACATGACTAGAAATATGTGGGTTTATGGTTGCATTTTCTTTCCTTGCCATAGTTACAGGCCTGCTTACCAATTAGAGAGGGAGAGAGACCAAAGCAGGATAATATATTACGCTTGTATCGGTGGATACACACCTTTCAATAAGTGTTTATTCCATCACAGATGTCTCTGTTTTAATGGAATTGGTATGAAGACAACCACTTCCTGCTACATTTCATTTTTCGTCCTCCATACATGCCACAAATTGCTGGGCCAGCCACGGGAAAAAGAATCGCAAACGAGAACCTTGGCACACATCCATGGACGGAAGACCTATGCTGCGATTCACCGGATATACTATCAAAATGCAAGAGCAGGATCATGTGTGAGGAATAAAAGGACTGGTATCTGGAAAGTAAGGCAGGGTGTATAGGAATCAATATGCCGAGTGAGCATAGAACGGACATTCGACGGGCGCTTTGCGATGCTCGTATCTTAAGGGAAAGTGGTCGTAAGTGCTCAGTCACCCGAGAACAATTGCTTGTAACAATGAGAAGAATGCCAAAGAGAAGAAGATTATGTCATCGCAGTGCCGCCTAGTTAACTAATAACTAGTTGGTTACTAGGCAAGATGCATCACCGGCATATGTCGCCTATAAAGCGACAAACAATAACAACAACAACAACAACAACAAAAAAGTCAATGCGGGATAGGAATAACATGAGCGCCGTATCAGAGTAAGGAGAGGCAATGATATACGCATTTAGCTCACTTTCCGGATAGTGTATTGTCACCGCACCCTATTCGTAGATGAACACATTGTGTATAGCTTATGCCATGCGACCACTAGGGCTCAAGCTGCCTTCTCACCACGAGAATGCCCTGAATGATCTCTCAGTGACCCGCCAGTGGATGTCAGGGGCACAGAAAATGATGCGTTCTGCGCAGCTCGAGTGGGAAGCACTGTGGTGTGTAATCCCGATGCCGCAGATGGGCTATGAGAACTGGATGATCGAGAACCTAGAATGGGACGGGATGGGGACTCAGGAGTAAGGGCATCACCCCGATAGGGGCGAGATGAACGAGCGCTGCCGTTGCTATCACGAGTTTCAAGCGACAAATGTTCTAGAGCAGTACGAGTTGATTTTATCGAATGAAGAGCAGACGAGGAATCAGACTTATAGTATCCGTTGGCAGGAGACTCGCCTGCAATATTGAGCGGGATATCGCCAGAGGTAGGAGTAGGATGTGAGGGGGGATGAGGTGTGCCGGAAGTTGCGCTTGCAGGCTTGGACGCAGAGCCTGAATTTCGAGAGCCATCCCGATTAAGCGATTTCGGCGCGGGCGGAGCAAGATACGACTTCCTATTATGTTTCTCCATCATACTGACAGCCCATTCCTGGAGATCAACTGGAGTCCGCTTTGCTGCCTGCAGAAAAGCATCTTTATCCTGTTTGGATACATCAGAGACAGGCGTTGATAGAGTATCCATACGGAAAGGACTCACATAAAGTTCCCGGGGGGTCGGCCTCTCCTCGGGCTTCTTCAATAGGCATTTGGCGACGAAATCATGCAAAATCTGCGGGAAGGCATCACTTTTCGGAAGCTTGGGTGCCGGCTCATGGACGATCTGCTGAAGCAGATCTAATATACCCATTGGGCCAGCACTTGCTCTGTCCCCAGCAGACGAGTCACTGGCATCGAACGGAAAACGTCCCACGGCCAGCTCCATCACGGTCAGACCAACACTCCACACGTCAGAACGCACTGTGTAAGCACCCCCCTGTATCCTCTCCGGCGCCATGTAAGTAGATGTGCCAACGAAGGTATCGGCAATTGAGTTAACCGTCTCCGTAGCGACTCCGAAGTCGCAGAGTTTGATGTTCCCGCGGGAATTGACCAGTACGTTGGACGGCTTGATATCTCTGTGCATGATGCGATGTGTCTCATAGAGGTAGACTAAGCCTGCTAGTATTGACTCTGTTATCTTTCCCAGGACATCGACGCGGACAGGCCCGAAGTCTTTGGAGATACGGTCTAGAGAGCTGTCGACGTCAGCATAGATAGCACTACCAAATCTATAACGGCTGAAGGTATTGAACCTACCCACAATCCATGTACTCCATACATAAAACGATATCCCTAGCCTCGTTCTGGAAAGCGCCATAGAATGTGACAATGTATGGCGAATTACAGTCGTGGCCCACTTGCAGCTCTCGCAGAATCTGTTTCCGCACGTTCTCTTTGGCATCGACGCGGATGATCTACATCAGAAACATCGTATGTCAGCGAGTTTGCAAGATATAAACCATGTGCGAGATCTAGGCGCAAGGGAGCTACCTTTCTGGCCATCACAACTTTGGTGGAAGCGTGCATCACTTTCGAGACAGTCCCACCATTTCCCGCACCCACTTCCTTCAGCGGGACCAAATCCTCACTGCGCAGGTCCAATTTGAATTCCAGTCCGATCTCAAGGGTGTCTGTCCGGTGACTATCTACATTTCCAATGGCTCCCGGAATCTGTGCGTCGCCATCTGACGGCTTGGAGGCGGCTTTCGGTGTTGCATTCAGGGCCAGGCCCTTCACGTTCTTACGCTTCAGCGTTCGCGCCTTGAACGGATCCGTCATAATGATGGCCAGCTGAGGGGAAAAGGACCCCGGGTATAGTGGAAGACTGATAGAAGGAGGGTAGAAGGAGTCGATGTGCAACAGGCGAGAGACGGTTCTGGACGCTGCCTACAAATCCCCTATAGCAAGCAGGCAATCGAAGGTCAGCGGCCCCTGGTATTTCCTCTGCCTTCACCTGGACCTTTTGAAAGAGAGCTTGTTTCATGTACGGCTCAGGTAAAAGGCGAGAGGAAGCTGTGTGCGGGATAGTTCTGGCACTGAGCAGAGAGACGAGGGCGCCCAGGGGCGGAGAAGTCAAGGGCCGAACGGGAGCTGGAAGACCAGGATGGAAGTACAGTCAAAAGTCGAGGTCTGCTCAGTCGTCCTGGTATCCAGGGAGAAGAGAGCACATCAAGAGAGATGGCTTTCAGGCAGCCTGGGAAAGAATGTAAAGGTGCGGCGTTTCTGGCGCCGTCCTGAAACTTGGATGGGGTGCTGTGGACAACGACAGTGGCCGTTCCTTTTGCTGGTGGGGTTTTGGTGTAGCAGAACGCTGCTTGGACCGAGCGTAGAGGCAGACGACAACAAAGAATAGTTGATGGCCGCAGCTGATTGTATCATATGTATTTGATTGGAAGTATTGAGAAAGAGTGGTCTCCCTTTTCCTTATTAAGGCCATGGGCTGTGAATAGGATGTGTTGCCTCTGCTTGTCCTTCTGTAGTGAATATACTACGACAACTGAACACTTATGATTCTGTACGGAGCAGTCCGCTAGTCAATCATTACAGGTGACTGTATTAGATAGGGTCGAATATACTACAAGTCAGAGACTGTCTGCAGACATGAACACACACACAGAAAAAAAAAAAAAGGAAAGACACAGGCCAGTCCAAGTAATTCCGATGGTCGAAAGCTGCAGAGTCCTGTAAGTAACTTGATAACAGATGATACGCTGTACCATACTCCTACCGTATTTTATATTACCGTACTGTACGGCAATCATGTCCAAGCACTAGCCACAGTAGTCCAGCCACCCTCCAGCCGCGGCACTCGCCACGGGAAAGCGCGCCTTTGCAAAAGACCAGAGCAGCTCTTCGAACTATCGGAGCGCGCTGCTTCACCTCGTCTTGCCTCCTTTCAGCCACCGTCGGCTCTCAATCTCATCTCTTCTTGGAATTCTCTCGTTATCCCTTTAGTTCACTTCTCATCGACGCTCTTACTTTCTACTCGCCGTTACCATGAGCACTCACGACCTCATCGAAGGTGAAGCCTTGCTGGACGAGGAGGAGAACGAGGAGTCCTTCGACGAAGACGTCAAAGAAGGCGCCGGAACGAACGGTCATTACGATGACTCTAGCGATGAAGAAGAGGATGAGGATGATGAAGAAGCCGCCCGCGCTGTACGGTCCCCGAGATCTTTCATTATTTGGCCATTTAGCTAATAAGCTCCTGTCCAAGGTCCGTGAAGGCTTCATTGTCGACGAGGATGAAGAAATAGAAGAGCGCACCCGCAGCAGACGGGAGAAGAGGAAACGTCGACGGGAGGAACGGGAACGGGAAGACGAGCATCTGGATGAGGAAGACCTGTACCTGATCGGCGAGCACAACCCTGAGTTCCAGGCTCCCGTTGCGACAGAGGTAAGTCCCTCTGCAAATCCTCAATTCTACTTGAGCTGAACTGACTTATACGGATCGCCGTGACACAGTCTAAATTCAAACGTTTGAAACGCGGCCACAAGGATCGAGATCGTCAGCCCTCCCAAGGAATAGACGACATCTTCAGATCCGACGAGGAGGAGGAGGTAGATTATGGAAGGCCAGGTCATGGCCGAAGGGGCATGCATGATGATATGGATGACTTCATCGAGGACGATGTCTTCTCCGACGAAGAAGGTCAAGGTGGGCGTGAAGACGAGGAGGTGGCGCGTCCTGCCAGGAAAGGCGTCTCCGGGTTGGGCGTTACGGACGCGACAGGACTGGACGAAAATGCTCTCGAAGACATGCGTATGGCCTTTGGCGATGGAAACGAGTATCAATTCGCGCTCGAGATGGAGGAAGAGGAGGAAGAGCAGGTGGAAGACGAGGAAAAACATCTCGACCTAAAAGACGTCTTCGAGCCGTCACAGCTGGCGGAGAAGATGTTGACGGAGGAAGACAACGAGATTCGTCTACAGGATGAGCCCGAACGGCATCAACTTGCCCGAAAGCCTTATCGTCATGTAGTACTCACTGAAGAGCAATTCCGAGAGGAGGCAGTTTGGATATCGAATCTGATGTTGCTAAAGAAGCGTCTAGAGCCTGAGTTACGAGAGCCATTTCAGCGTTCTATTGCTAAAGTTCTGGAGTTTATGACAACTGACGACTGGGAGGTTCCGTTCATCTTCCAACACCGCAAAGATTATCTGATCCATGCTGCTAAGGTACCGGTGACACCGGATCCATCCAATCCAGATGCTCCTCAATATATGATCAAGGCCGAGAAGTTGTTGAACATGACTGATCTATGGGATATCTTTGACTACGACTTGAAATTCAAAGCCCTGGTCGACAAGCGAAATGCTGTGCAGAAGACCTACGATAATCTCCAGAGTCTGTTCAACGTGCAGGATGGTATCTTTGAGGAGATGCTTCCGGCGGCAGTGACCATGGAAGAGCTCCAGGATCTGCAGGATCATATACATTTCCAATACTCCTCCCAGCTCAAGGACATGGCTGCGACAGAAAATGGAACGCGGGTGAACGGTGAAGGTACTCAGCGGCGGAAAACCACAGCAAAGACCTTTTTCGAACGCGTCAGGAACAGCAACGCCTATGGGTTGGTTCGGGCATTTGGTATCTCAGCTGATGCCTTCGCTCAGAACGCACTCAAGGAAGGCCGACGGCAGTATACTGAAGACCCTACCGAGCGCCCCGAGGATATGGCTGATGGTGTGCTTGACAATGACTTTACCAATTCGTCTCATGCTCTAAAAGCCGCAAAGACCATGTTCGCGGAGGAACTGGTGATGAGCCCAAAGATGCGCAAGGTGATCAGGCAGGCCTACTATATGAACGGAGTCGTTGAGTGTTTTCGCACCGAGAAAGGTCTCCGGCGAATTGATGAGCAGCATCCTTACTATGAGTTCAAATACCTGCGGAACCAACAACTGAGTGATATTGCTAGACGCCCCGAGCTATACCTGCGCATGCTCAAAGCCGAAGAAGAAGGGCTGGTTGAGGTCAGGGTTCGCTTTGAAAATTTTGATAACTTTCGGCGACGTCTCTACTCTGATATTGAATCCGATAACTTCAGCGAAATTGCCGATGCCTGGAACAGGGAGCGGCGGAGCGTGCTTGATGCAGCCTTGTCCAAGTTAGAGAAACTTATGAGTCGCAGCGTCAAGGAGAATATTCGGCAGGAATGCGAAATCCATGTGGCAAAGGAATGTCGAGAAGCTTTCTCGATGCGGTTGGACCAAGCTCCGTATAAGCCAAAGGGCATGGTACTCGGTACGGTACCTCGTGTTTTAGCATTGTCAAATGGATCTGGTATCATTGGCAAGGATCCGGTCAACTGGGCTTGGGTGGAGGAAGACGGCCGTGTACTTGAAAATGGGAAGTTCACCGACCTCTCTGTTGGCGACAAAGACCGCAACATTTCTGATGGCAAAGATGTGGAGGCTTTTGTGGAACTCGTTCAAAGAAGGAAGCCCGATGTCATTGGCATCTCGGGTTTCTCGCCAGAGACACGGAAATTGTACAGGCAACTGACGGACCTTATCGATAGAAGGGACCTCCGTGGGGCATCATATACCGATGATCACGACGAAGAAGTGAGTGACCGCTTAGAGGTTATCATTGTCAATGACGAGGTCGCCCGATTGTATCAACACAGCGATCGAGCGAGATTGGAGCATCCTGGATTTACGCCTTTAACGCATTACTGCGTGGCACTGGCGCATTATCTCCAGAGCCCCCTGAAAGAATATGCTTCTTTGGGTCGCGATATCATCTCCATCCAGTTTAAATCCGGCCAACAGCTTGTGTCCCAGGAGCTTCTGATCAAGCAACTGGAAAGTGCCCTTATTGATATGGTTAATCTCGTGGGTGTTGATATCAATGAAGCGGTTAGCGATACGTCGACCGCCAACCTGCTTCCGTATGTTTGCGGCTTAGGCCCTCGAAAAGCTGAACACTTGGTGAAGATCATCAACATGAACGGCGGCGTCGTGAACGGGCGTGTGGAGCTTCTTGGCGTTAACGCACAGTACCCAGCAATGGGGGTAAAAGTTTGGAATAACTGTGCCAGCTTCCTTTACATCGATTACGAAAATGCCGATAACGATGCAGATCCACTGGATAACACACGTGTGCACCCAGAAGACTATGACATCGCTCGGAAAATGGCTGCAGATGCTCTCGAGCTTGACGAGGAGGATATCAAGGCTGAGACAGACGAGAACGGCCCTGGAGCCATTGTTCGGAAGTTATTCAAGGAAGAAGCCCAGGACCGAGTGAACGATCTCATCCTCGAGGAGTATGCGGAGCAACTGGAGAAAAACCTCAACCAGCGGAAACGGGCTACCTTAGAGACCATCCGGGCTGAGTTGCAACAACCGTACGAAGAACTGCGCAAGCAATTTGTCTTCCTAAGCACCGACGACATCTTTACTATGTTTACGGGGGAGACGCCGAGCACACTCACTGAAGGAATGGTTGTGCCCATATCTATTAAGAGAATCACAGACGATCATATCGATGGGAAGCTAGACTGTGGCATTGATGCATTGGTACCAGAGATGGAGCTCACGGACCGGTACGATGTGCCGGTTAAGAGCTTATACTCAATTCACCAGACAGTGCAGGCGAAGATTCTCTACCTCAACAGAAAGAACTTCACAGCCAATGTATCGCTTCGAGAAGAGCAGGTCAGCCGGCCTTACCGCAAGCCCATGGATCATATGCGAGGGGAGTGGGATGACCGCCAGGAACAGGAGGATAAGGAACTGATGGAAGAGAAGACCCAAGTCGGTGGCCGGGTGATGCGTGTTATCAAACATCCCCTTTTCCGTCCATTCAATGCCGCTCAGGCAGAGGAGTTCCTGGGGACCCAGAGTCGCGGAGACGTTGTGATTCGGCCATCGTCCAAGGGCCCAGATCATTTGGCTGTTACCTGGAAAGTCTCTGATGGGATCTACCAACATATAGATGTGCTGGAGCTGGACAAAGAAAACGAATTCTCCGTCGGCCGGACGCTCAAGATCGGTGGTCGCTATACCTACAGTGACCTGGATGAATTGATCGTGAACCATGTGAAGGCCATGGCAAAGAAGGTTGATGAGATGATGCTCCACGAGAAGTACCAGAATGGGAGCAAGAGCGACACAGGTAAGTCGTCTTCAATATTCGATGCTGGGAATACCCAGGTACTGATGTGTGAATGACAGAGCGCTGGTTGACCACGTACACCGAGGCAAACCCAAAGCGGTCCGTCTACGCTTTCTGCATTAACCCCAAGTATCCCGGCTACTTCTACCTCTGCTTCAAGGCCGGCCAGAATGCGTCGCTACACAGCTGGCCTGTCAAGGTGATCCCGCAGGGCTATGAGCTGCAGCGGAACCCGTATCCAGACATGCGAGCATTGTGTAACGGCTTCAAGCTGTTGTTCACGAACATGCAAGCCGGGAAACGACGGTAGATGTTTGTGATAGCTTTGCAGCGAGAGATGGAGAAGGCTGCCATCTCCGTTGTCCTGTACTGTACCCTTTCCTGTGCCTTGTTCTGTTTTCATTATTATTTTGCTACTTCCTTTTCCATCTCTTGCTAGTAATTATTCCGTGGATCGAGGTGTGTACCGTTTTCTTTCGAGGCGCAGCACCTTTTAAGCCAGCGGCGATGTATGAATGCTCCAAGGCATTTCCCCACTTTCATGTGATTTGGTTGTCTTGTTCCAGTGATCGGGACACATTATTCGGTATCGAGCTTGGTAAAAGAGAAAGATAGGAATCATAGGAGCCCATAATTCTCATCTGTTGATGTGCGTAAGCGTGTATCTGGGACGAACAAGGACGACGAATTGCGTGCCCAAACAAACACCATCTCCAGCCAGAGATGCAGATGAATTGCACCGGACAGGACGGTCGCAATGCATGTGCCGTCCAGCCACTTGCCTATAATCAATCAGAATACTGAGGAAAAGTCCGTGATTGATCTTAGCCTCCGTCGTGGGCCGAGGTTTGTCATTGATTGCGCCCGGCTGAGCCCGTTCCAGGCTGCCCTGCTCGGTTCCCCAGCTTGGAGGCCGTTGAGCGATCCCCGCCATCTGCGACGGGACTACTATGTATTATTCCTTACTCTCGACAAGACATCCTGTTGCCATCCTGTTTTGCTGCTTTCTTCCCATGAACCCAATTGCTACCTCAGTGTTTCGTGGACAGTGATACAGGCCTGCGTCCACCCTGTTGGTCCAGCGGCGACGTCTCGCGTACTAAGTAGCTAGTAGTACGTGAACTCGCCCCTAAGCTTAGGACAGCTGCCCATTCAGCAACGACATCCTCGAAGAACGCGACAACCGGTTGGCGCCATGGCTGGAATGGAAGAACTCGAGATACATAGCAAGGTACGTCGACGAGACTAGAGACCCGGCATGGCGAGAGTCTAACTGCGGGGAGATAGTCTTACCTGGTACGCTGGGTCCACGTCAAGGCCGAGCATACGATTTCATGGAGCGTCCAGCCTCATAAGAAGTCGCTCAACTTCGGTATCTTCAAGCATCCTGGTCATACTGCTGGTCAAACGCCGCACCTCCCTGCTTCCGGTGCTCACAGTAGCGATGGAAACGACACTCCTGCGACGTCCAGTGCAGGCCCGCGCCAAAACGTGTCATCGGTGGTGGAAAAGCTCACGGCTATTGGACTGAAGCCTATTCAGTGGATTGGAAAATGTGAAGCGGATAAAATATCTCAAGGGACCTACGATGTGCCGCCAGATGAAGGAGGGAACTATGCCCTGGTGTTCGACAACACTTTCTCCAAACAGATCTCCAAGACGGCCACCTTCGTCCTGCTCACATATCCAACGGCGACACCACCTCAATCGGCCCATCACGTACACCATTCACAATCCCTGGCCAGTGCTGCTGCCAATGGGTCGGCAGGGGCCAAGCCTGTGGCGGGTGAATCGATAGAGTCCTTAAGACATACCCGTTCCTGGGGTCGCTCAGTACCGGGACCACCTCAGAGTGCGGGTTCTGACAATGCCTTCTCTGCCAAAGTTCATACTGGAATCCTTCACAAGCGGAGACGGAAACGACACCAGGGCTGGGCTAGAAGGTTCTTCTCTCTGGACTTCTCTACCTCTACATTGTCCTATTATCATAACCGCAACTCCTCCGCTTTGCGAGGTGCCATCCCACTTACTTTAGCAGCGGTGGCCGCAAACGCAGAGACACGCGAGATCTCTATTGACTCTGGCGCCGAGATTTGGCATCTTCGTGCAAGTAACGACCAGGATTTCTCCGCTTGGAAACGTGCCCTGGAAAAGGCATCCAAGCCAGCAAATGAAGAAAGACAATCCGACCACCTACTTCATGTGCCTTCCCGCTCATCGTATAAAGCGCCCAGCAGTGCCGCTGAGGAGCGTGAATGGATGCAGGTGGAGAATCTGGTGAGTAAGCTGTCAGGTACAAGGGACGCGGTGAGGCGGCTGGCAAAAGACACCGATCCCAAGTATTCGAACGTGGCCGCAGCTTCTTCCGGTGAACAACCGCGAAATCGTTCGCCTAGCCCGCATCCCGGACCTTCAGAGACGAACGGCGAGGACTATCTTGATTCAAAGGAGAAGCGCTCATTCTGGAAGCGCAAACCTAGCAACAATGCACAGGTGCCACCTAAGCGCAATGTACCGATGTCCCAGCTTGCTGTGCCTACGTCAGCATCCGATTCTGCTTCCATCACCGGCGAAAGAAAGCCTAGGAGTGTTACCAGTCAATCTGAGCATGAAAGCCCAATGCATGACAATCTCATGGCCGTGCTTCGAGACCTTGACGATGTAGTTGCAGAATTTACAGTGCTGATGGGACAGAGCAAGCAACGACGTAACCCTGCCAGTCTCGTAGCACAGTCACGAATGAGTATGGAGTCGGATATTTCACAGGAATTCTTCGATGCCACGGATGGTGGTGGTGAAGTCTCCCCTCTTCTGACTATACAGCGGGACAGTGAGGACGAGGCAGGAAAGAGTGAGGAGGAGAACACGGGTGATAATGACTCGCTGTCTGGTAGTGAAGTGGATGATCTAGATGCCCCTGATGGCTCTAAGCTTGACCATCTATCATCGCTATTCCCTACGAAGCCAAAGTCTCTTGTTCCTCTGCCTTTGGATAACGTGAAACGGAGGACGAATATACAAGCTCCTACGGTCCTCCCGCCGAGTCTCATTGGGTTTTTGCGGAAAAATGTAGGAAAGGATCTGTCGCAGATTTCTATGCCGGTTTCCGCCAACGAGCCCTTATCACTGCTTCAGCGAGCTGCCGAAAATCTCGAATATTCCAATCTGTTGGACACAGCTGCTAATTGTGCTGATGGTCTTGAGCGTCTGCTATACGTGACCGCCTTTGCTTTAGCCTCATTATCGAATAATCGAGTCAAGGAACGGGCGATCCGCAAGCCCTTCAATCCTATGTTGGGTGAGACATACGAGCTTGTCCGCGAGGATCAAGGCTTCCGCTTCATTGCTGAAAAAGTGTCACATCGTCCTGTACAGCTTGCCTATCAAGCAGAGACTAAAGATTGGAGCCTTGCACAGTCACCAATGCCGACGCAGAAGTTCTGGGGTAAATCAGCCGAAATCATCACGGAGGGCAAGATCCGACTCGTACTGCATTCGAGTGGCGACCGTTTCAGCTGGACTCCGGCGACCTGCTTTCTCCGTAATATTATCGCAGGTGAAAAGTACGTGGAGCCGGTTGGTGAGATGTCTGTCGTCAATGAAACCACTGGTCAAAAGACAGTGTCGACATTCAAAGCCGGCGGCATGTTCTCAGGCCGCAGTGAGGAGGTTAGCGTGAAAGCTTTATCTGCTCATGGCGATGAGCTACCTCTCGGTCTCACCGGCTCCTGGCCTTCTAGCCTTGTACTGACAGAACGTGGTGCTCCGACTAAGAAGGCAGTATGGTCTGTGGGTCCGCTTGTCGAGCATGCCCCTAAACACTATGGCCTTACTAGATTCGCTGCTTCGCTCAACGAAATCACACCAATCGAGAACGGAAACCTCCCACCGACAGATTCCCGTCTCCGTCCGGATCAACGTGCACTCGAAGAAGGAGATCTGGACAGAGCAGAGGAGCTGAAGGTTCGTTTAGAAGACAAACAGCGTACGCGGAGACGCGAAATGGAAGATCGTGGTGATCACTGGAAGCCCAGATGGTTCACCCAGGTTGATGGGTTGGATGGTAACGAATCGGTCTGGAAGCTGAAGACTGGGAAAGACGGATACTGGGACGAAAGGGCTCGAAATGAGTGGAAGGGAGTAGTGCCGGTCTTTGAGACTTGAATACAACTTTTCTCGTTTGTACTGTACTCGCAGCTGGTAGCTTTATACCGTTTATACAGATTAAAGAGCGGCCAGGGCCATCGATAGATATATATCCTTTTTAACTTGAATAACTTCTAGGTTTAGCTCGAAATCCAGATATATCTCGTATGCTTTATGGGAGCTAGAACGGACATAGGAAATTTATTGAAAGTGTTTAAAGGAACATTGTCTGTTCCACCTTTTGCTATGGCTAGTTGACCATCTCATTTACATAATAATATAGCAGGCCGCACTCTAGCATATTTCTTCGCGAATAATTCTGGATCTTTGCCAGCAAGGAACTGATCTAGCCTCGTAAGCCCATCCACTCGTAGACAGGAGATTTATTGTTACGCCAAAACACAAAAGAACGCTGACTGGTCATTTACTCACGGCACCTTCACAAGTCAACCTTGACAGCAATCGCACTTTCCGATAGGAATCCTGTTACGAAAAGCCAGCCTTTCTTTCTTCCTCCCTCTCGTTTTGGATCAATAGGCACTAATACAGCACCACTTGCCGTACGGATTATAGTTCCATCATCTTCGAAGAGGAGCCGCTTTTCCCATCCTGTGCCAGAAGACATGCTAGAATTCGAAGTAGTGCCCGAGGACGATTTCACATGCCACACCAGAGCGCCGTCGCGAGCTGAGGGGTCCTTTTTATGGAAAGGTAGATCTATTCCCCTTGCAAGTCCCGGGACGATATAGCCGCTTGCATTGTTGTTTCCATTGGAGACAAACGGATCAGAGAAATAACTGGGGTTGTCAACCGCAGAGTCGAGAGTTATCACTTCTCGCACAGTTATTTGGCCGTTAGAGGTTTGACCGAGGTATAATAGTCCTCCCGCAGCGCTCGTGACAAGACATTCATCATGTGTTTGGCCATGCCCTAATCCATTGTTGTTGAATATGCCTCTTAGAGCTATCTCTGCTTTCACATCGGGGATAGGGTCATTTGACTGGGCTGGCGCAGTCTCGTGTGTGATCTGTACATGAACTGTCGTGGACCATTTAGCTAGAGGGAGTAAATCTTCGATTTCCCGAAAGAGCCCATCGCGATAGAAGTGGTCGTTTGTGACGTAGAATGAAGTTGGGCTTTCAGCATAGATGTCATTAGGCGTCTTGATCAGCGGATGCCATATCGACTGAACATGTCTGACTGAGTTCGAGCCGAGGACATGATAGAAGAGTTCTATTTGAGACCGCGCCTTGGGAATAGTCGCGTTCTGGCGATTCTGGAGAAAGTCTGGGTTGGGAAGGTGATTAACCGCGAAGATATACACGGAATGCCCAGGCCGACTTTCATCAGCTGCCACGACATCGATGCCATGGGTTACAAAGGGGCCCGAGAAGTTTTCAAATTCGAGACGAGTGGAGATCTTTGTCTGTAGGCCAATATTGCAGTTCAATTTGCACTTCTGTTAGCCTGGGTTCAACCTTAAGGGTTGCAAAGGCTGCATGCAGCCAAGCTGTGCGATTCGAATCACAGTAGCTACTTGATTCAAACCCCAGCGAGAGCCATGATTTCTTCTAACGTACCTCAGGGTCGATTACATGGATGGAGCCGCCTTCTTGTGTTGTTTTGGGGGGGTTTTCGAAGTTTCCCAGAGGAGGGAACCAACCAAACCTCCGGTGAATGTCATCTTCACACGCGGTAAACAGCGTATTGGTTGGATGATAAAGATGTAGGTCTTCACAAACGATAGTATCTTTGATTTTGACAAGATCGCTGTCCGTTGCAAATACCATGCGCGACGGATGTCTCCAGGCGCCAATAACAGTCAGATAATGGCTCACTGGTCCATATGTCACTGCGACCAGGACGGCCAGCAGGGCAAAGAGCACGGTGTTGAAAGCCATGCCACTCTTGTTGCCAGGAATCGGCCTCGTAGTTTTCCCTGTTTCACGGAGGCAATTGCAATAACGGTTTTACTTTGAACACACTGCGATAATTGCCGTGGTGGCCGAGGTAGGTGAAGGGATCGGACTGAATGACCTTCTCCGGCCTCGCAGCTGGTTACATAGCGGGGTATGGGGAATCCGGGGTATGAAGAGGGTTAATTAGTTCACTAGTTCCATTACATCCGACAACACCACCGGGTTACCGACAGCCGGTCTTCTCCCAAAATGTGCTATTCGGCAGCGCTATATCAACTGTGACTCTACGGAAGGGTAGAACCATCCGGAGGCTCATATTGTGCCCGGTTATCCCAGTCGGTTGTTGAGTTATCTGCAACTGAGATTTTGTGTTGATGTAGAACATGTCTGGAAATAATATCACTGGATCCGAATCTCGTAATATATTCTATCCTCCGGTAGTACAATTGTAAGTTAGTTGGTCAAGGAATCTTCGCGCTTACACAGGAGAGTATCTTGTCCTTGCACACAGACACACAGGATAATTTACCAGTCACTTGCAGAAGGCTCTTTGACTGGATCCCTTGAGAAAATACTATATTCTTTGCCCCTTTGGATAGCTTACAATACTAATTAGATCACCCTGGATCTGATATAACATCGGGCAATGGTCTGTAGAGTAAGAGACACAAAAGAAATCGAAGCTTAGGGTTAAACATCTCTAGATCTTTCAGTGTCGCGAAGATTGCATTCACTAATGGATTCCTCGCTGCGCAGGGATACGGTCTATTGAACTAAGTTGATTATGATTGAGGAAATAGTTATCTTGTTAAATATTTATAGATGGTAATGTAAAAGAGTGCAAATATATTGTAGTTAATTACTAGAGGAACCTAGGAACTTAGCCTCGTAGAGATGTGACGCTGAAAGATGCTACCGGTAATACATACTTGGTTAACGGAGATTATCGGTGAGTCCGGGACTAATACCGAAGTCGTATTACCTCGGTTTCCGACCGTAGACAACGTAGCTATAGGTGGTGTCAGATTTGTTTAGTCGACAGAGAATTCCAGACTACTCACAAGTCAAGTAATCCGTGGATGTCTGGGTTTTTCGCCTCGTTCATAGACTTGGCCGTCAATATATCCACTTCCTCTTTAGACCATCCAGCGTGTCTTGTCAACGGTGCTATAGCAGTTGCCTCGAACCCGGTCGTGGCTTGTACAAGCATCCATGTACCCAAGATTTTCTTGTTTGCAAGAGCACGAATTAGTAACAGAGGGCTGCATCAACCGAGGAGGATATAATCACCAGGCGTTTGTCCTTTGGCCAGGCTCCCAGTGGCAACAGGAACTTCTCGACACGAATATCTTCAAATCCGGCATCTCTGAACCATCCTTCCAGTTTTGGTCCCGGTCCAGGTTCCACACCAGTCTTTCGTATGGCAGGAAGAACAACGTCGTAGTATTGCTTAATGGACGTTCCTTCTGCCGATCCATCTTCTGAATAGAAGACACAGTCCCAGTCTTGGAATTCGACCCACCCCCCTGGAACCGTATGTCTGGGAAGATCAGCAAAGGTAGCTGTGAAAAAAGAATGAATAGTCGTACTTACTCATAACACCGTTGAATAAGTTTTGCGAAATCCTTTACAGAAACTGCAAGATAACGGGCATGAATGAAGTCGAACTTCTGGTCTCCATATGCCCACTCATCTTCAAAATCGTCAACTATAAATTTAACATTGGGAGGTACACTATACATATCAGGTTTTCAGCTATATTTGGAGACGCGATACCTGGTATCTTACTAGGTAGGTTGGATAGGGCTTAGGTCATTTCCCCAGACCTAGTCACCATTCAGCAAAGAACACATCCTCAGAAAGCTGTGATAAATTACCTCTGCGTTAGGAAATTGATCGGCTGTATGTTACGAAATGATTAGTTACAATAGCGATTTACCAGGTTTTCTTAAGAGATCTCACCAAAATCCATGGCCCAGACACCAGTGCCAGTACCGAGGTCTAGAACTCGAGTCACCGAATCTTCTAAGGGCGCCAGAAATAGCTTCCGTCTCATCATTGTCAACATCATCTCATGCATAATATCTAGTCGTTCCTTTTCATCTTCGTCGTTCGGGATCAGGTAACCTTTTCCCTGTAAGTGGAGAACGATTACTTTAACAATCGAAGGTTAATAACTCACGACCATCACGATACGCATGATAACGTCTGCCGTTTTCATTCCGGTAGTCCATAACGGACGAAGTGAGCGATGCAGTGAAAGTAGTGCTGAGCGGATGTTAGCGTCATAGAGTTATGAATACTAAATAGGGACTCCTGACAGTTCATCCCCATAAGTGGAGTCATTCTCAGTGGCCTGTAATTAACTAGCACATTAGAAGCCCTAGGGATTATCACAAAGGGTATGAGTCAGAACTAACCCTTTCATCAACCTCGATGACTGGTGGTACAACTGCTGCATTGGCATTCCCGGGAGATGCAGCCTCGGCAGATGTAGCCCTGGGAGATGTACTAGCCATTTCTCTCACGATGCGTAAAACCGCTATCTCTGTTCTTTACAATTGGAACAGACAAGAGCCAAGAGAGGAGAAGAAGAAACCCCCAAAATCCCCAAGACTATTTCCAGAAACTCAAGCAATGGGCACAGACAAGATAAGAAGAGACTGCCGAGACCACTATGGTAGGAAATTCAAGAGAACAAAAAGAAGACCACAAAACCGCAGAACCGGAAGCAAAAGAACAGACGAGACTATATACAACCCAGTAGACGCCCTGCCCTACACTAGGGAATAGCTCCGTAGGACCCGTCGGAAAACCCAATTAGCGTCAATGATATCTACCGAATGGGGGTTCAAAAAAAAGAAGAAAATGTTGTCAACGTGATCTGCATGGCCAGTAGAAAAAAAGACATGGATGCAGCGCGCTTGATCTAACTACCGACTTAGCAGTGATAGGACAGGCGGAAGACATGGTAGGGATTCCGGCCGCGTCTGGGCTGCAAAGGTAAGTAAGTAGTAAAGCAGCGTTCGTCCCATCTGGCGAGAACACGCTTCTGCGGCGCAGTTCCCTATCTGATGCATTAGTGGGTGGAGCGGCATTCTTGTTTTGGTGGTGTACTACTAACTACTATAGTATCCTTCCAGCTCATATGAGGAGAAGGGAGAAGCAGCAGGGGAGTGTAGACATGTCTTTGGGGGAATGATCTGAATCTTTTCTCTATACAATAAAAGCTATCATGTTCATTTTCGTGTCGAAGCATGTCGCAGAAAGAGGAAACCGGCCGACAAGGGTCCAAGACGCCGTTGAACACGGTCCTAGAAAACAAGAAATATTGTTTCTTGCAGACCTTCCCCCACTTTCTGTTTCTTTGATAGCCATAGAGATCTTCTTCCCCGGCTCTTGAATCGCACTACAGCCATGAATGCCGTCTGCCTAAACAATAGAATGGAGATTCCCATTGGTGATAGAGCAGCTCGCCGAGTCGTGGGCAGGCGAACATACTACTCCGTAGTGACTGCCGTGGTTACATTTCGGCGCGTTTAGTAAAACGAGACGAACAAAGAGGGCCTTTGTCTCTTGAGCTGTGGAGTCGATTGTGGAGGATGCTACGGAGAAACCATTGGCTCGAAGACAGTCCAGAGTGGACTAGTATTGTGCAGAGCGGAGAGCCTCCAAAGCCCGAAGATGCACGCTCCTAAAGACGGATAATGTCTCGGAATCGAGACCCTCGATACCGGTGCACGCAGCCGTAAAGATCTGCAGGGCCGCGGGGCTTCTAGCATGGTTTGTGCAATGCTTCGTTGTGACAGATAGCTTATTATCATTGACCCGAATATATCGGCGCAAAAAATAGGCCAAGGAGCAAACATGTCGTTTCTCGGTAACCTGGTCAGGCCAAGATCGGTATTGCGAGCATCGTGTGATGTGCTCACATATTAGCTCGTTCGAATAGAAGCCCCAAAGCCGGCGTTTGCATCTCAGACTAAGCCAATGTCAGTTTAAGCTCGCCCACGAAGTACACCATATAAGAACAGCTGCAGCGACCCCTGGCTGTTCCGAAGCCACCTTCTACCATCGGTATAGGCAGTGTGTCGTGATGAGATGATCTGGGTCTTCTTCATGACTCGAGAAAATATTCAGTCTTGATGAGATGTCACTGATGGCTTGACCTAGAGGAACTAGTGTGTTCGGAAATGGTGGCGTCGTCATCGTGGTCGTCAAAAGTACCGACAGCACTTTTAGGATGATCGATCCATGGAGCAAACGTAGACGTGCATCATTAGGATAATGTGATCGTTGTTCATTGTCTTCAACATCGTTCCGGGAGAATGGTAAGGACGGTAAGGGTGTTCTTCACGAACAGAAGAAACTGCTGGAGCCCTGGCATTGCATGACTCTAGAAGGCCAGGGATCACCGTGTCTGTCCCTGACATGAGGAAAGAAGTCTTCTGGGAATCTTCTTCGCTTTGTTCATTATTATTAGAGATGGTGTCTGTCGTGTCCGACCCCGCGTGGTGGGCGGAATCTTGGCATTGCATCAAGCCAACTTTTAGTCGGCGCTTGTGCTCTCTTATTCAAGCGATGTATTAGCTGCCTATGAAATTGATTGTCTACATTAGTGATAAATAATACTCCGTAAAGAATATCATTATTGTGGTCAAATCCATGTGACAACGTCCCAAATACTAGGGCATTGGTTCGAGGCCGAGCATCTCCGCCCGCGTCTACAGCCTTCGATCATTGTTACAAGCGAAGATACCCGATAACGCCATAAGGCGTCCTATTTATTAGACTGCACTAGAGCACACTGCGCCCTGGGTCGTACATACACGGGGACAACGTTCACTGAGGGAAATCCTCACATTCGCATGTACCTCTGGACTGGTATACCATAGCCTATTCGGTATATAATGGACCATTCGAATGCTCTTAGGATAGACCGTCGAAAATACGAGGGGTGAAAGGTGCAAAGATTCACCAGAACATACTCAAATTGTTGCTTACAGAGTTCAAATCTCGCCCAGAGCCACGACTCACCGAAGCGCGATAACTAGTGTTCATACTAAAAGCGAGAGCGAAGAGACTGCAAATACAGAGCTGACCACACGCCGTCAAATCATGATGAGAAAAAGTAGAAATTACAGAACCCGGAAATATGGTAGAAGGAAGTACCGACAATCAAACCCCATAGTAACGCCAAAGCTGCCGGCTCGCGTCAGTTCAGCCAACGCTCTTAGCGAGAGATCGTCGATAACAGACTCCTACTGAACCGTAGAGAACATTCTGGTCGGGAAAAGAAGACGAGAAATTTTAGGGCAAGGCCATCACTCCAGATTGGTTGTCGTTCTGGTATTCTTGGTCGCTGGCGCAAAGGATGTCATACTCCTCGTCAGTGAGATAACCATTATCACTGTCGTTTCCATCAAGGGTCAAGTGCTCTACGTCCTCGAGGAGATCTTGCTCATCCGTGTTAGTCAGTGACGGAGCTACCGGAGCAGCGGGAGCAGAGGGCATGGCTTCATGAGAACTCGCCACGGCAGATTCCTTATCGAGTCTTGGGAAGATCATGGCGCTCTCATGAAGCTCGTCTTCCCTAGAGGTATTATCAGGCTGCTCCAGCTTCGTCTCACTAGTTTCCGCGGGTTCTACCGGAGTGGATTGGGAGGCTTCGGAGCTCACGCTGAGATCACACCAGAGTCTATGCCCGAACGGTGTGCCATCAGGAAGCTTGAGACGCCAATAAGAGATAGCAGTGCCCTCACGACGAGGTGCTTTAAGTGTCACAGTGAAGTCAGCCGACGATCCTGGTTTAACTTCCTCGGAGATCCGGTTGCTCTCCATGGCGTCCTTGATGGACCCGAGACTGGAGGGCACATTGGACTCCAGGTTGAACATGGAGTCACCACCGACAAAATGAACACTGCAACCGGCAGGCCACACGAGGGGTCCAGGGTTATGCAATGTCCACGTTTGCTGCAAAACTTGATTAGGCGCGACCTTGCTGCCATCAGCAATCGTATCTCGAATAAACAAGGCATGGTATTCAGCATCTTCCAGTGGAGGCTCAGAAGCCGGTGCATCGCTCTTTTCATGTTCTGAATCCTTGGACTCAACAGTCGTATCCTCCTGAGGGTTGGGAACACCGAGCTTATCCTCCGTAATTAATTCAGTTTGCGCCTCGGGGGCACAATGGTTTCGATTGGAACCCAGATTAGAAAATGGAACCGTCGGTGTGACATCGTCACCCATTTTAAGAACGTTTCCACAACCTCCATCATCACCAAAAGTACTGACAGAGACACTGCGCACAGGTGTCTTGAATTTAATCAAAGGATGGGTTCGGTTATGGCTGTTTGTGGGAAGAGCCTCACAAGCAGCACAGAAGTCAGTGTCGTGGCAGACTGCACACTTGTAGCGGACACCTGTAATATATGTTGCAGGCTTGTTCTTGCAAAGTGGGCCATCACAGAAGACGTAATGGACTTGCTGGCTTGTTGATGGCTCGGCAATTGCGCCATATATAGGAACAAACCTATGGCCAGGGTGATTTATAGGGGATTCCTTGACACACTCCCAACAATAGTCCCAGTCCGGGCATGTCAGGCACTTATGGCGTACACCCAGAATGCGCTACGGAGATGTCAGCCAATCATAACTAGATGTAGTAGATGGAGCTTACCTTGTCACAACCGTCACAGACAGCTGCATGGGCATGTTGACGGCCAGGACGGCAGCGGGCCAGAACCAAGTTCTTCAAGCAGAATTTCTGGTCACGGATCAGAGAGAACACGTGAGCAGGGCTGTGGCCGTGGGAGTCTTTGAGTAAACATGTCAAGCAAAGATCATAATCTTCGCAATCTTCGCAAGATACCATCTTAGACTCGTCAAATTCTGCGGTGGAGTTAGCAATCAGGAACCGAATTTGTACTAGAGGTGATTCTGACCTTTGAAGCAAGCGTTGCAAGTACGGTCGTTCGCCTCCTGCGGTTTCTCCGACGAAGTGAAGATAGGCTCGGTCGATCTCGAAGGAAGCTCTGGGGCTGGGGCTGAGACAGGCTCGGTGTTCTTCTCTGTGTTCTCCGCTTCAACCTCAGCCTTACGAGGGGCGATGGTCTCGGTCGTGCTGTTGGTCACGATACCATCATTCACAAAGCGCTTAATCAACCAATGGTCATCTCCATTGCAAGAAACGCCCGAATCGACGCACTGCTGGCATAGATCATAGTCGCCATCGTCACAAATGCTGCAATGGTAGTGTTCGTTAGGAATGGACTGGCCGCAGTTGTTGCAATCGATGCAGAAAGCGCCATTGGCGGAATTGTGGGAGGGCACTAGCACGGCGTGACTGCGTGTGTCTTGCCCAAGAGTAAAAACCCGGTAGCGGAACTGTGGCTGATCGGAGCCTTTATTGAATAACTCTGCAGAGGGACTGCTGATAAGGGCCTCGCTCTTATTTAGATCGCCAGCAACTGCAGGAAGAAACCTCGGGCTCGGTGCCACAGCAGGCAGGATCTCAGACTTCACCTGGGAACTCAAGTCTGGAACTGAAGGGACATTGTCCGTGTCTTCCTGCTGCGCAGGGCTGCTTAACTCGGTGTTCTGAGGTGTGGCAGCAGTGGCCTCTGGCACCTCAGCAACGACGGCTTTAATGCGAAGCTTGAGTTTAGCCTTAGCAGCGCGGTAGAGCTGCTTATATACTGCGGGATCCTCGCTATCGAGACGGACATAACGGACGGCGCTATCGGAATAGCGCTCAAAGTCGACGGCCACATCCGAGGGGATTGAGAGAAGCTCGCGCAACTATCGAGTTGGATATGTTAATAACTCTGTATACGGAATTGCAGCTTTGCTGGTAGCTATGACTGTTAACGTACCTTCTGGGGGAACACATGAGCTCCGAGGTCTCTCAAAGGAATCTTGAAACGCCTGCTAGTGTAATTATAGATGACTTTGACCGTAATCAGCGTGTCCGGTCCCACAGGGATCGATGTAGGCAGGGGAGCTGCCATGATGTGAATCGTCGTTAATTGTTGTGCAGTATTCTGCGGACGGCGGTGTACAGCTCCTTATAGATAAGGGTGCTTCACCAGATAAGGTGGAGAAGGGTCCACGCGACAGGAACACTCCGGACTAGCCGGAGACCAGGGACTAAGCAACAGAAATATCAGGATGTAGATAGATGAAGCAAAATGAGAAGATGGCAAAGCCGATGAAGGGCAGAGGATGGAGGGAGGAAGGATGAGGGGACGATGAGGTAGGAGAGTGAGGTCTGGTAGGTTACTGCTGCGTATTATAAGGACTAGGCAGCGCCCATGGGCGAGAGTGACCGCCTTCCGCGTTCGGCGCATCATTCCGTGGCGAATTGCGAAGAGGACGGAGTAAGCCGTCAGCTCAGCTTCACATCTAGACCTCTGCACCATATTTATGGTGGGAATTTGCAGTTTGCTTGATGGGTTTGTGGTATCTGCATTTCTAGCGGTGATTGTACAAACCTGGACAGACCTCAAACCAGAGAACGAAAACACCACTGAGCACAATTACCTAACAAACTCGTCTACAATGCATGACATTTTATTCTACTCCTGAAACTCACGTTTAAGTTTTTAAACACCAGAAGAAAACTTTGTGCTCGAGATTGCCGAACTGACTATCATTACTACGTCACAAATGCATGAAGAGGCATGAATGACTTTTTATTCACCTTCACTCCGCATGTGCTCAAGGTGCACGGGCATAGTGCATCCAGTACTGAAACAACAATTGGGGAAACAAGAAATAGCCCCATTGCAGGATGGAGTAGAGGGGAAGATATCGCCCATCAAGAACCCATTAAAGAACAGGTGACGGGATAAAGGAAGGAAAAGGGAAAACGGGACAACATAAGACCACCAGTACCGAAGTAGAACTGAATGCTCAGTTGCCTACACACAATACTCGCCCAGACAAAGCAAGAAAGCAAGCGCTGAAATGTATAAAACATGACGTGACGAGGATAAATAGGCATAAAAAGGTGATAAGCGCAGCCCGGCAACTAGACGCAATATAAGGAGGCGGAATCTAACAGCCGGATCCCCCACAGATTCAGAAGAACGAGAATGGCATGAAAGATATGGCAAGATGTAGTACCTGCACGAAGGAGAGAATGCCCACAAAGGGGGACAGAAGATAAATATGATCTTCGTTAATACTGACTTATTGAGGAGGGTAGTATACACCTGGTGGTGGTTGAGGGTAGTAGTACGTAGCAGTCGGGGGAGTCATCATCCCACCCATACCAACGACGCCTCCAGGACCCGGTGCAGGTGCAGGTACAGCGTAGGGAGGGTTGGAATACATCTGTGTCGTATCGTAGAAGTACACTGTGCCTCCCGCCTCATGTGCAACCGTCCCGGATGGTGCAGGCTGCTGGTCATTCGGGGAGACGTACGGAACCTGCTGCCCAGGCACAAAAGCAGGTGCAGCGCCCGCAGGGCCAACTGGAGCGCTGAAAGGAGGATACTCTGTGTTTGGGGGTGGGTAGAAGACGGTACCCGGCTGGTAGGCAGCAGGATAATAGGGCTGGGATTGCTGAAAGCCATACGGCTGGAATGGGACTGCGTGGATGGCGCGCTCGGGGATTTGCGAGAGCGGTGTCCCCGAGGCTTGACTAGGATGGGAGGTATGTCGGCTGTGAGGAGGGTAACCAGACGCATCTGCTCCGTAAATGCCACCACTGACAGGTAATGGGACCTGCTGATGGAACGGTTGCTCCTTCTGCGGCTGAGGAGGGTTGAATGGAAAGCTCGCCGGACTCTCGATATCAGCCACGGACACAGTCTTCTGCGGACGAGGCTGGTGCATTGGAATTGGCGCCGGGCGACTCTCACGGTAAGCGGGATTCGCATGCGGCATATATGGTGGAGGCGGGACCGCACCAGGAGCGGCGTTTGTGATATTTGGAGATCGGAAGACAGCGGGCGGTCTAGTTGGTGGCAGGCGAACGACAGGTTTCCCATTCTCAGTCGTGACCACCGTCTGTCTCGACCGGACTGAACCGGCCGGAGAGTGCACACCTTCCCGGGACGCTGCTCGTCCAAGAGATGATCTTCGACTCATAGACATACCGTGACTCGGTGAGTAAGCTCCGTAGAAGCTGGATCTCTGTCCAGTATGGAACCCACCACGCCCCCGACCACGGAAGGCCTGCTGATTAGGTCGAAGTGCGCGAGGGATGAAGATAAACGATCTCTCTGTGGCCGGGAAGATGTACCTGGGCGGCTGCCCAGGCACTGATATACGAACTGGTTTGTCTCTGCGCAGAGGTGGTCGATGTTGAGGAAGACGAGTGTGCTGTCTCTTCTGGACAGGAGAACACTGAACGGGGCTTTCCATCCCAGGTAGAAATACCACCGCAGGCACATTTCCGATAAGGACTGTACTCGAGAAGGAACGATTTGGCGGAGAGGATCTGGGTGCGGTAGGCACAGGCCTGGATGCATTATGCATGTCATGGTTTGGCGCTGTAAAGTGGGATCTAGGAGCTTGAGGAGCATCCGTGGCCACAGTCTCATGTAGATCGTGAGTCCATTGCCCTTCGCTACGATCCGGATTCGGCGGACGCCTGAATAATGTAAGTAAAAATAAGCAAGCGGAAGAGCAGGACTCATCAACTTACCTCCCGATGTTTCCGTCCACGATAAGGCCGTAAGGTCTTGACTTTGATTTGTTGGATGGCCTGTAACCATTCGTGCTTGACTCCGTCGAACGTTTGCCATGAGAGAACCCGCCAGACGTCGACGTTGCCCGGCTGTCACCGCGGTCCTTATTCTGATCCTGATCTCGACGTCTCCTCTCCCCAAAGCTCCCAGATCGAGGTTCTGTAGGTGGTGCTGAAGGAGTTCTAGATACCCGGGTGTCACGCTCCTTCGCATCATCCAACTGTTTATCCGCTACCTTACTCGCACCGTGCGAGATCCTCATACGGTTCATCATGGCCTCCGTATCCGACAGAGTAGACGCAACTTGCGGCTTCTCCGGTGAACCGGACTTCTCCTCCAGCTGCACATCCTTCGTCTCCGAGGCACGGCCATTACTCAGACTGTGATTCGGCTTTACCTGCGGTGATCCCGGCCTCTCATCGTCACTCACATCACTGCCCTCTCCGTCTGCATCATCATCATCTTGGTTGCTGACTATGGAAGTTTCGCTCATAGAGTCATCTTCTACCAATCCGTCCGTTGAGCCTTCATCCTCTCCTTCGTCTTGCCGTCTTCTTCGACTAGCGCCAATTTGTCGACGGTGGGGAGCCATCTAATCGACGAATGTGGTAGCGAAAACGAAAAGCGCGGACGAGGATGTGCTCAAGCGGTGTGTAAGACGAACAAGGGCGGAGTCGCCCAGCGGTTTGAGAGGCTGCGAAAAGTCAGGTGTAGATGGACAGAGAGGGCGGATGGAGGAATGAGTGCGGTTCTCGAAGAAACAAGTCTGGCGGGCCAACGAGTTTCTTTAATCGATTAGTGCAAGCAAGTACAGCCGTATGATCAGACCCTGCAGTTGCACGCTGCGTTCGACGTTGGATGCGGCGAATGGACGTTGGAGATTCCGGTATGATTCAAGAGTTGGAGCATCAGCCATGACATCCTCTCTCAACACGCCCGAAATGTGAATCTGCCCGATCGGGTTTAGTGCCCATCACTTCCCCAGCTCACCTGCAGGGCAAGCTCCCCGAAGTCTGGCCGTCGAGACCCGAACAGCTGTGGTACATCAGACAGGAAACAAACACTTATAAAAGGGGCTTGGATCACACCTGCTAGGGTGAGTTCTATCTAGCCAATGGCCATAATGGGATATAGTTTGCATTTCTTAAGCTTTCTTTGCGGCCGTGCTCTTCATCTCGTACATTTTAGCTCTTCTAGGTACGGAGCATCTACCCAAGTAGGTAGGTAGCTATCCCGGGTACGCTAGTAGATGATTGTCGCAGTGAGGAGCAGCCTCTAACTATGATATTCGGATCGCAGGAAATATATAGACACTGTTACAGCACCTGCGCCTGTATAACCACTATATACATGACAGAAGAATAAAAACACTTTTTAAATCGTGAAGCACGGCCCCATTTCAGATCATCAAAAATATGGTATCGAGTTGGTTTCCAATTAACCAATTCACCATCCTATACTTCCTTTTTGTTGTGTAGACATAGATGAGTTAGTACTGAGAGTCTGAGTCGCTGAGTATCCACCTTCAACAACGCTTGGAGATATTGCGGTAACGCTCGATCCGCAGCTTCTCGATATGCAAAGAACGAGGCCCTTGAAAGAGCTGTGACACCGTCCCCAACGTCGAATATGGCGATCGCGGTCAGATCTGTTGGAAAGAGTGCGGCCTCCTCAATCAAAGGTGGTCTTCTTTCCTTGGGCCTCGACAATTGCGCCACTCAGCCTCTGCACGGTCTCTTTAGAATAGCGAGAGTTATCATGGCTGTCTCCCTTGGATTTCGTAAAACGCTTCTTATGACCGTGTTGGGTATCAGTATCGCGGGCAGCTGCCACCTCTCCGTACTGCTCGACGGCGCCGTCTCTATTCTTGCCCTCTTTTCCAAAGCGCTTTTTATACCTCGTAGCCGAGTCCTCCGCGAATTCTGTCCTTAGGTGTCGACCAAGCAGTCTGTTAACCCATACTTTCCGGAACTTCGGCTTGTGGGACTTCTTGGCCCTGGCACCAGAATCCTCAGCATCGTCTTCTTCAATGTCTTCTTCATCCTCTTCTGGGATATTGACGGAACCGCGCACTGCTGCCGTCGCGGCTTCAATATCCTCGAATTCCACCCAGCCATATCCCTTGCACTTTCCACTATCTTCAAAAGTCGCCAAGTGAACGTTTGTGACGGTACCGCATTTTCCAAAGTGCTCTTCGAGGATCTCCTTTGTGGCATCAAAACCCAGATTACCGACGAAAATCCGCCTTGAAGGCAGCTTTCCAGGGTCACCCGTAGATCCTTCGGGGGCCTGATGCTTCTCTGGTCGACCCTTGAAATCATGCGAATCTTTGATCAAAACAGGACGTCCCGTCAGAAGCTGCTCACTGAGCGCAATGGCCTCTTTCACAGCCTTCTGGTTCGAGAAGTCGACATAAGCGAATCCTCTGTTCTGAGGCTTTCCATACTTCTCGGGTCCATTTGGAAGATGCAGTCGCGTGATTGTGCTGTCGGGAAAGGTGCAATTGCTTATGAGGAACTTGCGAAGATCATCTTTCGTGACGGAGAATGCAAGATTTCCGATCCAGACGCCGTACGACGAGCGCTTGGACGAGTCCTGATCGGCGGCTTTCTGAGGGGCTTCGGAATGCTCTGATGTAGGGTCTGTCGCAGGTTTATCATCGACGGTGGTGCCCTTCTTTTTCGCTTTCCGTAGAGCCTTCTTGGATGGAGGTTCTGGTGCAGAGACATCTATCTCGAGTTCGGGCACATCCTGCAATTTCCGCTTCTTCTCTTTGCCTTCTCCCAGACCAGCCATTTCGAATAGATCAGGGGTATATTTCACTGGGAGAAACAGTGATCAGACAAAATTTCTTTCCCTTTTATTGAAATGAGTAAAG